>ML791798.1:367796-399678 GCA_009831015.1 Picea engelmannii
ACATTTATTATATCTAACTACCATAGTGGGCCTTATTTAATAATATAGTGGACCTAGTCCACCTTACATTGAATGACCTCCACTATTATCACTATGGGCCCTCTGGGCCCCCCCACTACCTCTCTAGCTACCTTACAAGGATCAACTTAAGCATATAGGTTAGGTTTCTACCCTGACTTTTGTATCTCATTGTCTTTTTCCTTTTCCATAGGATCGATCCCATCAGGTTGTGACACGGAACCATCATAGTTTCTTTAGAAGTGTCGCGACTTGGTGGTAGAGCTTACTGGAACATGGATGCCCTAGGTAGATCCTGATTGCATCATGGTATCCATGTTGTCTCTAATCACTGTAGGCTCGGGAGTCCTTGTAGTTTTTCCTGATTACGAGTTTGAGCCTCATTTGCATGATTCTTTTTCACTCTTGACCTCACCCTTGGGACTCCCAGAAGATATAACGGGTCTTCTTTTAAGCCCTTTTTAGACCCTCTAAACATGAAAAGATTATCGAGCGATCTTGTGGCCTTTCACGCTCGTTAAACTGAAATTTGAAGTCACGTCTATCCGGCGATAGTTTACCCCTTTTTCAGTCCAGATGGTCAACTGTACGAACAAAGGTATACTCTATGGAACTTCAGTTCTCTAGAAGAGTACTCTTAGGTACCATTTTAACCCTTTTTTGGGGCCTGAGGGACTAAATTTACGAAAAAGGAACCCCCACGGAGTCCATAGTTAAGATCTTTTCAGACTCCCTAAAATTGAAAAGATTGCCAAGTGACCTTATTCTTTCACACTCGTTAAACTGGTCCAGAAGAACATTCCTGACGGAGTCCATAGTTAAGCTTTTTTCAGACTCCTTAAAAATGAAAAAATGGCCGAGTGATCTTATCTTTCTCACACTCGTTAAAATGGTTTTGAATAGACATCTTGTCGGTGCTAGTTTACCCCTTTTTTGAATCGACTATACTATCTTCAAAAAAGGTACCCCAATGGAGTCTCCTTTTACGTTTTTTCAGACTCTCTAGATATGAAAAACCACGGAGCTTACCTTCTCTGGGCTCGTTAAACTTACATCGAAGGACGTTACCATTATGTGTTTTGTTAACCACGTTTGCATACCTTATATGCCAGCCTTGTAGCACTTTGCTTATGCGTCTTAACACCCTTGGCCCCCGGAGGATTTTTCCCAAGTATCATTATTCTGAACATCAGTCTTGTCCTTGCGCCTTGAACTTCTATGTTTGTAACACTCGTTCCTCCATTGTAACGTAACATTCCTTTATTCTTTTTTCCAAAATTATTGAAAAAGACAAAAAAAAAATCAAATATACCCCAAAAAGAGGAAGGGAAAAGTATTTTCTTTATTGGTAGCATAATGAGTCGCCCTTGGATAAAGCACATCTGTCTGTTTGTTCATCAAACTATGGGATGTAATACGACCTTAGGAAGTTGTTCTCACTACATAGAGTTGTGTCCTCGTCCGTTTGGTTATTCTTCCAAACATATGGAGAGTTTGTGTTGCCTCCTACTTCGTAAACTTATGATTAATGTCATGCTACCTAAGTCTCATCATTTGTCGTGTTGTTGTCCAAGGGAAGTTTCTACCAAGCCTGAGTCAGCCTCTCTGCAATTTATCTCTTGCCCTCATACCCGACCATCTTGAACGTCCAATCAAGTTTTTGTTCGAAATCAATGTAGTCTTTAGTCTGATCATCAAGATTCTCTAGTCCATGACCGACGAGTCATCGAAGACCTCTGGGTAGTGAAGTCGTACACTCATATTACACTCCTACCTTGAGTTTTGAAGATTTTGAAGTTGTTGCTCGAGCTCTGAAGACCTCATCTCCAGCCATCAGGCCGCATCAGCTTCTAGAAGATGAATACTCTATATGTATATCTTTTTTATTTTGAGATGTAGCTCTGTTGTGTATTGTTCGCGGCTACACTTTATATAGTTATTTGACATGGATCTACAGTGTATTTGATTGGTAGCCATGATTCTATTTTATCCAAAGCATGGGTATGCCCGCCTTGGTGAGACATTTGTTATTTTGCAAAGGGTGCCTCCTGGTTCCTGGTCCCTGGGCTCACTTGTTCGGCACATCAGTAAAGATTGGTAATGTATTTCAGCCATCAGATGCTCTTCTAACCTCACACATTAGGGGGCATCTTTTATAACCCTAATTTGCATCATACATGCTTACCTGGCATCAGGCCATCTTAGATCCCTTCTTTGCCAAAGCACTGTTGAACAACTCTTTAAAAAACGTCTTTTGTAAGGGCCCACGCACCCAACTCCATTATTGTGCGCGTGTACACACTAGCTGACCTAAAACAACCCACGTGTACCTACAAAAGCACGAAAAAAGGAAAGTTGTTGACGGAACACACAGCTTTGGGTGAGTTAACTGAATCTTTCGGCCATGCATGGCCGAGGGTTCATCCAAATACCTAGCTTCTTCTAGCCTATAAAAGAAGGGTTGGGGGTCCTATTTGGAAGAGGAGAATGAAAGTAAAGAAACTCTACCCAATTGCACATTCCCATTGTCCCAACCCTTTAGCCATCCTTGTGCAAAGAGAGATACAAAGCAAAGAAGTTGGAGGACATTTGAAGAGGAGCCCAGGATCAGGTTCACAGAGCAGTGGTCGGTCTCAACATTATAAGTTGATTCATTAAAGTTAATAATAAAGAAATGCTTTTCCCGTCTCACTATATGAGTTCTTCATAGTTTAGTGAATATATGTTTGAATCTCTAACCCATTAATCTATAGAACAAATGCATGTAGAGTTTGTTGCTTGTTTTGTACACAGTTCAGTCTTGGGAGGATAGCTGCTAGCAAGCGATCAAGTGTGATGAAGGATTGACATCGAACATCCAGAACAAGGTATGTTCATTTAGCCATGTATTTGCTTAAAAGAAATGGGGATTAGGTCTGGGACGACGGTATAAAGTAGGATTCTTTCGATCTTATCTGCATGCATAATATAACCCTAAGTGCTAGTCCGTAGGGGGATTTCCCACCACAACAGGTCCCCTCTGAAATCGATCCCCACATAAAGATAGTCATCCAGAGCAATGATTTGTCTCCGCCACTAGAAGAAAAAATCATCATTGTAGGGTGTAGACACCCTACCTCCCCCCTTCTGTCTTATGACCTCGATCCACTGCATCATGGCTAGATCACGTGATCCTCTAGGAAGGATCTCCAGTCTGGGTCCCAGACCTGGAACCCGCTTGAAACAGAAGCTGCAAAGGATAGAGGCAAGCCCGAAGTTTCTCTTACCCCCTACTTGCACTTTGTCAATTGACCTTTCATATTAGTTAGCAATGAGGTACACCAATCGTAGATAGTGGGCCTCACACACTCCAATGTGTAAAACATAAGTGGTCCCGATGCTTGATGCAGCAAGGCCGATCCTATGATCCTGGTAAGCACGAGCACAATGATCTTTAGGTTGAGGTTACCTATAGCCCAGATAGGGATTTGACTTCCCACCATGGGAGTCCCTACAACACAGTGGGCCTCGATGTACTCCTCAACCTTCATCCCACTCCCTGCCCCGCATGACTTGAGGTCCACAACCTCTCCTCGGCGTGAAAGTCCAGTCAAGAAGTAGGTGTCCTCTACTTCGATCCTTAATGGTTGTCCATCAAAGATAAATCTCTCTCTACCAGGATCCCAATAGCCCACCAGCATCTCAAACAACCTCACTCGGGCCCTCATTCCTTTGAGAGCCCAAAACTTGTACAAACCACATATTTTTAGAGCCACTTGAGCCACCGAATCTTGATCCACTGCTGCATCTAGCTCCTCATGCTCTGGCTCTCTCCATTCCAACACCATCCTGCAAAAAACAAATCATTTTTGAGTTAGAAACCCTTCTTTTTTTCCATTTGCATACGTATACGTGGTTTATTTACAAACAGTCGTGGGTAGGGCCTGATATACGCCCCCTGTGGTTCACAAAGGGGTGTATACCTAGTCGTATACGCAACATATACAAAAACACCCACGTATACCGAAAACTCCAAATTGCGCCCTCAAAAACTAACAAAATATAACCTAATTCAAAAATGTAAACCATCGAAATTGAGGAGGATGGGATGAAGAGTTACCTGATCCAGATTGTTCGTGATTCCCTTGCCTATCGCTCCCGCAATCGTCATTTGAATCCTGGAGGTATTTTAGTCCAAATTGCACTATTTGGGTAAAAATGAAAATGATACAGTAATTTTTTTATTTTATTACTATTTATAAGTTATTTTTACCCACTTAATATAGTTTTACGCTATTGTTTCGCCTAACGGACTAATTCAAGAATGGTTTTAAGCTGGATTTTGCAGTTTTGACTCAATTTTCTTGCATATTTCAACATCAGAGTTGGTTGTTCGTCTCCTTGGGTAGGTATATTCATAACCTAACATATAGGATAGGTATCTATTCCATCATGAAATTTTGCATTATCCTTCGACTACCGCTTTTTACGCCTTAGGTACGAACCCATTTATTGCGACGCATAACCCCCCATCTGTTATTAATAACATCATTAATAAATAGTAGAGACTTACCAGACATGGGTACCCCAGTTAGAACCTCTTTTGTCATTTGGTTCCCATGCCAAGTTCTTTCCTTAGGACCTGGAGTCCATTTCAATTCAATACATGACTTTATGATGAACCTCATTTCCCATTCATGCACATGCGGCCTTATTACCCGTGGACTCCCAAAAAATGAGTCTCAGTTAAGCTCTTTTCCAACTCGTCTAAAAAATGAAAAGATCATCGAGTGATTTGTCCCTTTCACACTCGTTAAAGTTGGACTTGAAAGGTCATGAGTCTTAGTTAAGCTCTTTTCCGACTCGCTATCAAAAATTGAAAAGATTGCCGAGTGAACTTGTCTTTTTCACACTCGTAAATTGGATTTGAAAAGACGTCTATTTGGCACAGGTTTACCCATTTTTCATACCAAGTAGACTAAAAGATATAAAAAATGACATTTTTTGGCGTTAAGTTGTGATTGCATCTCATGCCCTCGCTTACAGTATTGAGCCTTTAGTCAATTCTCGCTTTGCGTTACAAACCGTTGCCTAAGCAGTTTGCATCCTCAACCAAGCATAGCCTTATTTATATCCTTCACAATTTGACACCCTATACCCTAGAGGGAACATCACCCCGAGTGTCCATCTCCCACATGCATTCCCTTGCATTAAGCATAGGTACGTTTCACTGTTGGAACTAGTTTTGCTTACTTGCGACACTCGTTCCCTCCTCTGTATCATACCATTCATTTGTTATGAAAAAACAAAAAAAGATAGGCTGGAAGGGAGTACTATATTGTAATTGGCAGCAGTCGTGTCGCCTTTGCATAGAGAAAAAAGTTATTGAGTCCTTGTGTCATCATAATTTTGGGTTTAGCATGGCCCTGGGAAGCTGATCTTGCTACAGAAGTTTCTCTACCGACTAGTTACTCTTCCAGTGCCTACATAGAACATTATGGATGCCTCCTGCATCTAATTGTCACATCATTGAGTCCATGTTGTTGAAGTCCACCATATTTCTCATGCTCTTGTTCAAAGGATGTCTATCAACCTATGTCGTCCACTCCTCAAAAATCTTGACTTTGCATGTCGGCCATACCCTCAGTTTGTCTCAGAATCACATGATACTTTGGTCGTATCACGCACCCTGGCCCTACTTTCATCATTGGTAGGTCACCTTGAACCTAGCAATCAACATTTCATCATTGGTCATTGACTGGGTGGTTTTCCTTATGTTCGACGGTAAGACATCTATTCACACTTTGGGATTCATGCAGTGTCTTGGATGCCATTAGCCTTATTGGTGGTTTCCTCGCCTTTGTCAGTAGTTTTATATCATTGGTTGTTATTCAAAGGGTCCTTTCTGTGTACCGCTTTCATTTGGCAGACGCGAAAGATGCACAAGGTCGTTGGTTCGTGAACATGTTCTTCGTCCGATCTCCACAAAATCATGAAGCTCTTGCTTTGTTCCTCATGCTAACTGATGAGAGATGCCTCAATGCTCTCCTTTCAGTGGGTCTTTTTCCATCGACTTCAACTCATTTATTCTGGATATGGGACCTAGAGTTTTATGAGTACCTTGAGGCTTGCAGTCATTAGTGGCAGGCTCTTTCGCCATTGATAGATGGGAATACATCAATGTCTCCTGATCAATGGATCTCTCAAGTGTTTGACATCGACTCCTTTTTCACACTTGTATAAATGTACTCAGTGCCTTGATACCTACTTTCATTATTGGTAGGTTGTCTCGCATTTGTTAACAATATACCTCAATGACCAGTAATCAAACGATGTTTCATCGTGTTCGACCTCAACTCCTTTATTCACATGATGTAGACTTGCACCTTTGGCAGATAGTGTAGAAGACTTGAAGACACCATTATGTGTCCACAGCTTTCCTGAGTTGTTGCTTCCCTTTCATTGGACCAGTACCTATTTGACTTCAGTGATCACGGGAGATCAGATTGTACTTCTTGGTATACAGATATCTTCATACTGATTTTAAGACTGGTTTCACTGGGCCTTGCTCATGACCATGACAACTTTTGGCATGTAACCGCATTTATATTTGCCTATTTGTGGCCATGAACACTTGTTTAGTATATTCTCCACATGGATCTGCATTGTATTCTTGGCAACCATGTATGCAAAGTCAATACATAATGTAATAAGCAATTGATTTCGTCCAGCTGGTTCCCTACCACTCCACTTCTGGGTTATTTATAATGTATTTCAGCCATCGCAGATACTCCTTTGATCTCACACATTAGGGGGCATTTGTTATAGCAAGATTTGCCTTACCATTGCTATCTTGCATAGAGGGTCTTTTTTCCATTTCCCTATGTAGACTTATCATCCCTTTTTGATGAATCCAGAGCTAAAAATATACATTTTTCCACATATACGCTCCCTATCAGTTATACAAGATGCGTATACGCTTGCTGCTCCTTTACAGCTCACGCATATCGGGATTTATGCCAGAAAATACAAAATGAAGTCGGGTTTCCATGTCACGACAAAAGATCTCTGATCCTTGGCCTTCCATATACTGGAAATGTTCTGACTTGGCCCTTCAGTTGCATTTTGAAGGCTATAAGAGCACAATTATGAGCTATGGAAAAAGAGGAGAAAGCATTCAACTTTGAGAGCAAAGTTACTCTGGAGAAATTACTTCATATTGAGTCTGCATCCCTTTGTCCCTCAAGTCTGAACACAGTGTTCATCCCCCAAGCTCTTTCCCTATTGTTGAGAGGACCTCATTTGTGTAATGTCCTCGACCATCATCCCACTGGTCGGGCAAACGCTACTGTGTGGAATAACATCATTCTCATACTTAATTGATAACATGCATTTAAGCCATATTAAACACATTTAACTCAGAGTAAGCACAAGATTACTACCAACATAAATAATCCCTGGCATTAACAATAATTCATATGCACAACAGAATACATGATACATATAAGCATCACAAGCATGCAAAACATAATATTAATCATAAGCTGATACTTATCTTTGAAACCGTGGTAATTCCACCAACCAGGTGCAGGCCTTCCACGAACCTCCCAGCCTTAGACCACGCTACTCATCATGTTCAGTAGTGGGTCACCCCCAATCTGGGACTAAGCTCCACCCAAGGCAAGGAATCCTAGTCTAGGCTGAGGTTACAGGGAAAACTGCACAGAATAACCGGAAGGATTCTTCCCAGGATGCCTTCTTACGCCCACTACTCACGGACTCTCATTCCCCACATGCCTATTCCACCCGGGAGTATACACCTTCACAAGCACAGTCCATCAGTGCTTCACCTCCCTCTCTGGGTCTCGGCAACAGGCCGGATCAGGAAGTCTTAGAGCTTTGTAGCTAGTGTTGGACTCTCTCTGGAAGAATACCACTTTCCAGCAGACTCCTTCACCTGGAAATAGCTTCTCACATGCCTGAGAGGCTGCCTCTTCAACTAAGGGACTTAAAACCCAGTTCTTCAGCCCCCTTCCAACTCAATTCCCGCACGGTGAGGATAACCACAACAACAATAGAAATTTGGTTAACTCACGGTAACAACAGCAATAGGAATTTGGGTATGGACATCCAAAAACGGCAACAGTCCACACTAAGACACATCACAGTTCATACATTTACAGGGTGCTCGGACTTCACAGGAGACACAACTCAGTCCATGAGTTTTCCACTAGTTTCAGGGTGCATGACAAGGAATCAATGTAGAGGTCAATCACAAAGCTAAACAGAATTCACGAAGGATGGGGAATGGCAAAGCAACTCAGGTGGAGAATGGAAAAATGCAAGACCAAACAATTTTCTCGTGAGGGTTTCCTTCACGGTGCTCGAGTAAGCAAATGCAGACATAGAGGCAAAATGGTTTCAGATGGGAATCACGGTGAACTCAGGTGGAGGATGACAGAATGACCAAACCCCGCCCCCCCACGACTGACTTCTGCAGTTTTTTAACTGCATGTGCCTAGATCGACACATGTCACCCATGAAACTGCATGCACTCCATCAGCATGTGTTCCTCTCCAGGAACTTAGGACAAAACATATATTTCACATGGCTTTTGGAATAATATTAAAATATTATTCCCAAGGAATTAAGCCCCTAGGCTCAACACGTAGCCTCTCTTTCCAACCTTCCAGCCCCCAATATCTTACCTACTCTGTGGAAGCTTAGTCCCCCATTAATCATTCATCGTGGTCGGTCTGCACGCAGCGGTGTTTATATTTTTTATTAATGTTCTGCATGATTACATATACAAAAGCAGACTCCCAGCATTAACACTTAGGCTCTTCAGCCTAATAACACATAAGCCCACCAACTTATATAAACTTGGCTCACCAGCCTATAAAACATAATTACAATTCATAATTCAAGCTTTATACTTCATAGACATGATTTACAACAGGGCTTGGCCTTGAGGACATTACAATTTGTGTCTTTCCTATGAGCTTGCCTTTGGTGGAGGATTGAAGTGGTGGAGACCTAGTTGGAAGGAACTTGGTTTCTTGGTTTTGAACCGTGCCGACACGGAAGTCTGTAATGTTGTCACTTCTGTTGATCAATTATTAATAGAAATACTCCTTTCCCGTCTTATTGGTATCTTGCAAATATATGATTATTATCCATGGGCATGTTTGTAATGTTTATTAATGGATTATGCTATCCGATGTGCTAACCCCTTTTATATCATCACTATGTACTTGCTTTTCTTGTTTGTTGAGAACTTCTTGCAGGTATAAATCTTTGGGTCAAAGTGCTCAACGGTGGAACATCATCAAACGTTGGATCGAGGTAGGCCTCTTTCTTATGTTGCACATTAGTTTATATAGCATATGTTGGAATTGAGTTGATTTCTACAGTCATACCTATTTGTTTTGGTTTACCCTTGGCCATAGAGAGTTTTTCCCTTGTAACAATACTTTAGTCACCTTTGGCTTCCATTAAAGGGACACACTAATATGATCAGAATCGATAGGGAAAGATATCTAAAACATATTGTCATCGACCTAGAAACGCTGAACGAACCCTCATCGACAGATTTCCCCATGCTAGGCAATTATTCCTGAGACTCCGAGTTTGAGAATTTCTCCACCCTCTCATCTGATGTTCCTCTTACTCAAAACTTCGAAATGATTTTTCAAGAAAATTTACCGACAATGGCGGAAGAAACCCTCTTCTGTCAAGAGCCTCAGTTGGAAACCACAGAGAAAATAGATGGAGAAGAAGAAGTTAGTAGGCAAAGAGAAACTTATGGTTTTCACTCACAAATGTGGACCTTATACTTCAATGGATCTAAATCACAAGAAGGCTCAGGGGCAGGGTGTATCCTTATTGACCCCAAAGGTAAACGAAATTTCATGTCTTGTACACTAGAATTTGAATACACAAACTACACCACTGAGTATGAAGCTCTAGTACAAGGGTTGAAGAAATCCATAGACTTAAACATTAAAGAATTGAAGGTTTTCGTAAGGAACACTATACATTGCAACTCTCCCCACCTAAGGAATTACCAACATGAAGTGCACAAACTAAAAGAACATTTTGAAGCCTTCAACATTACAGCGATAACCAGAACAAAGAACACTCTTGTTGATTCTATGGCCACCACTGCCTCTAGGCTATCACCGCTAGAAGACTATGAAGCCTCCCAGTTCACTGTGGAGCTGCTATACAAACCATCTGTGCCCAACAATATTTCTAATTGGAAGGTCTTTGAAGGAGATGAACAGATCATCAATTTTTTGACCAATCAGGATAATTTTAAAGACTTGGCTATTGACGATGAAGTATTCCAAGAGCAATTAGTAGAAACTTATCCTCGTATAGATCAACTGACTGACAAACCAAGATCTCACATGATACCGAAGGGAGTGGCCAATTTAGAAAACCTTTTTGACCCAAGGGAAAGATTTAAAGGGTCAAAGAATGCAAAGACAGGGAGTTATTGTCCCATGCACGAAACTATAAATCTAGGAACCTCGAAAAACCACAAGAATATAAATCTCGACAAGACAGTATCTAAAGAGGAAAGTGTTACAGGAGAATCCCCCTGCAAACAAGTGGATTTCCTCTTGGATATTAGACCCCTAACTCCAAGACAGAAAGTGTTATTATGGACAGTGACATTCCTTTATCATAAAGCTAAATTATCAAAGAAGAAGAGGGAAGAATGGTAAATACCTTTTTATCGACGTTTTTCCTTGCTCGCTCCAGACTGATCTTGATCTCCAAGTTCAGTTGAAGGTCCTGTGATACAATGAGAAATAACAATAGTACTTCCTACTCTACTATGATTAGCTTCATAAGGAATCTATGAAAGAGACAAATTCATATACACAAACTTTAAAGGAAACAGGCCAAGCATGAATTTATATTAATGAGAACAAAGTGTTACTTACAGCCATGGATGTAGTGTAGCAGCTTCACCAAGCTCCCTTTGTCCAAACCCTTGCTCAAATAATCCACACAGAGAATGTTGATGCTTCAATGATATCTCACTTATGAGATCATAAGTTAGATGCTTTACAATGTCTCTCAATACCACTTATGAGATCATAAGTTTGGTATCTCTTAATCTCTATCCTCCAATTCACCATGATAAGGCCTCCTTATATAAGCTTGGAGAGGCCCAACCACTTGAGAGATCTTTGGGATAAGTTGAGGATTCTTCTCCTTCAATTGAGGATCTTTCCTAAGATCATGCCTTGACCTCAAATTCGAATCCAACTACCTTCATAGATTAAGGGGATTCTTCCCCGATTTATCTCAACAAGCCAAAAATCCTCTCAGAAAGGGTAGTGCTCCCCCAAAAGGGTGCACAGATTGCTTGGAATGCTCCCCCAAAGGAGGATAGGGTGCGCTAGCACTCCCTAACAGTGGATAGGGGAGAGATCCCCTTCAAAAAATCATTTTTGAGTGGTTTTCTTCATGGCAAATGATTTGTACTCCTCATCAGCTGATTTATCTTTCTTAAACCAGTCTTAAGTGTCCTTATGATGTTGTTAGAAACATGACATAGGCAAGATGGTAGTATGATGTTTGTGACACTTGGGACACTACAACATTTACGACACTTGTAATGACGACACTTACGACACTATTGAAGTGAGTAATTTTGATGTGTAACAGAAAGGAATGCCTATCTCAAACTTTTCAGACAATATCAAGATGTTTTTGCATGGTCCTACCAAGATCTGAAAACTTATGATACTCGTATCATTCAACATACTATCCCGTTAAATCTTGAAGTGAAACCCTTCCAACAGAAGCTCTTGAAATACCACCCATCCCTAGAGCCTCTCATGTGTCAGGAGTTAAAGAAACTACTAGATGACAAGATTATCTTCCAGGTTAGACACTCTACATGGGTAGCAAAATTGGTTCCTATGGGGGAAAAGTCAGGGGAGATCCACCTATGTGTAGATTTCAGAAGCCTCAATAGAGCTTCAGAAAAGGACAACGACCCAATCCCAACAATGGAGCAACTCTTGCAGACCATGTTTGGCTCTAAGATTGTCTCCCTGATGGATGGTTTTTCAGGTTACAACCAAGTTCTAGTTTCAGAGGAAGATCATTTCAAGACTACCTTCCAAACCAAGTGGGGAACCTTCGCTTATGAACGTATGCCCTTTCGGTTAATCATTGCAGGGGAGACCTTCCAAAGGGCCATGGATGTAGCATTTCAGGGACTAATCAACAAGTGTGTAGTAGTATATTTGGACGATGTGACTGTGTATTCAAAGAACAGAGAAGATCACATTCAACACTTAACCCAGATTTTCGAAAGGTGTAGGAAATACAGTATCTCCTTAAACCCTAAGAAAACTATTTTTGGTGTCGAGGAAGGTAAGTTGTTAGGCCACATTATATCTCAAATAGGGATTCGCATAGACCCAAAATGGATTAGGGCTATAACTCAGCTTCCATTACCCCACAACAAAAATGCTATGCAATATTTCTTCGGGAAAATCAATTTTGTGAGGAAATTCACCCCCGATTTCGCTGAAACAATCAAACCCTTACAAAAAATGATCTGTAAAGATGTTGAATTTAAGTGGGACTATGAGCGGAAAAGTGCTTTCAACAATATTAAAACGACAATATCTCAATCCCCAGTGTTACAAAGTCCTGATTTAGCAAAGATTTCTTCTTCTATACTTTTGCCTCCGACCAATCGTTAGCTGCAGTATTGACTTAGAAGGATGATGATGACAACGAGGCCCTGGTATCATTCATGAGAACTAATCTCCAAGGGGTCAAACTGAATTACCCTGCTATAGACAAACATGCTTATGTGGTGTACAAGGTAGTGAAACACTTCAGATCTTACATCCTTAAGAACCATACCAAAGTCATCGTGCCTCACCCTCCAGTCTAATCACTCAATAGGAGATGGGGGAGAGAAGAGGAAATTGGATGGCAGTAGTCCAAGAATTTGATCTAGATATAAAACCTACTAAACTGGTTAAGGGACAAGAATTATGCAAACTGACAGCTGAAGCCCGGGACTAAGTAAATGAAGACCACGGATGGGAGAATGAATTAACATTATGGTGTGGTGAAGCTTCATACGTCTCCCTAGGGAAAGAGTCTTGGTATGAGAAACTGAATTATCTCCTGCTTCATGGAACTTTCCCAGAAAACCTAAATCCTAAGGAAAGGAGAGCCCTCAAGTTAAAATCAACACAATATCGCCTCAAAAATTTGGTGCTCTTCCATGTTAATTATGATGGGGTATTATTAAGATGTCTCGAACATGTAGATGCAGACAAAGTTCTAAAGGAGCTCCATGATGGTCCTGCAGGTGGACATTTCGCATGAAACACCACTGCTCATAAAATATTGAGAGCTAGTTATTATTGGCCTACTCTGTTCAAGGACGCTCACACGTACGCTAGGAACTGTAAAATTTGTCAAATAAGCATAGGGAGGGAAAAGAGAGCAGTTGTCCTGCTCTAACCTTTGGTCGTTTCCAGGCCATTCGAGCAAATGGGGGTTAGATATCATAGGAGAAATTACATTGAGTTATTCAAAACAACATAGATACATATTAATTGCCACAGACTATTTCATGAAATGGGAAAAGGCCATCCCTCTGACTCATGTAAACGAAAAGGTGGTGATCCAATTCATAGAACAACAACTGATCACAAGGTTTGGTGTGGCTTCCATCCTTGTTTTTTATAATGCAGCCTACTTTTCTTTCACCTTATTAACATAGTTTTCTCTAGACAAAGGAATCACAATCAAATACTCTGCAAACTATTATCCACAGGGGAACGGAGTGGCAGAATCAACCAATAAGAACCTAGTGGGGATATTAAAGAAAACAAATGTAGATAACCAAAGGAATTGGAACAGTTCAATCCATAATGCCTTATGGGCCGATAGAGTAACACCCAAGAAATCCATAGGAAATTCCCCGTACTTTCTGGTATACGAACATGAAGCCATCCTCACAAACGGGATATATCTTCCATCTCTTCAACTTGCTCATGATTCTAGAGGAAAACCCTCATCAGTTATACAACAAATAATTGATACCCTTCTCATGCTGGAAGAAGAAAGGGAGAAAGAAAAATCTATTTTCATAGCTCATCAACACATAGTTAAAAGGTGGTTTCACAAGCACAAGGCTAAAGATTTTTTTTTTGAAGTGGGAAACTTAGTCCTAAAATGGGATAGAGCAAATGAGCCGAAAAGAAAACATTCTAAGTTTCAGAACCTATGGCTCAGACCTTTCCAAGTGGCTAAGAAGATTAGGGTAGGCACGTATCGGTTGCAGAATCTAAGGGGGGAACATGATGCCCTCCTAGTGAATGGCCAAGCCCTAAAACAATATTTCCATTAAAAAGATAAAAATTATATATTTTTGTGTGTGTGTTTTCACAATGTTTTGTTTYAGGTAGGTCGATTGCGGAAAGAATTTTTGTTTTTGTTTCTTGCTATAGTACTTCCACGCTTTTGAAGATTGTGTTTAGCAAGACGGTGGTTGACCTCAATTCATGCAATATGACGAACTATGTTCCTGAMTCATCRCTCACATACAACACAAGAAGCGTTAGGAGACCTACGGTTGTTTTAAAGGGGTTCTCTATCGAAAAGTGATAAAGGGTCTGCTTGGTGATCTGGTAAAACCTTAAGGGAAAGGTGGTAAGCTGGAAAGGACTACATGTACCTCAGAGATAGAGCTAGCAAAAATTCACCTTAATCATATCATTTCGCAAATAATAGACGTCCTCCTCTCCCACTCACTCAGGGCATTCTGACAAAATAAAATCAACTATATCCAATGAGTGCACAGTAGGAGAGGATATGCAGATAACTTCGTTGGGGCTATGGACACTCGGTCGTAGCAAAGCAAGGTCTATGATGTCGGGGTGACTTTGTCAGGGCTATGGATGCTTGCTGGCAGCAGAGCAACATCGTAGTAAGTGAACGATGATAACTAAAGGGCCTGGTGCCAGTGAATGCTTTAATTGACTCTTGTCATAAGCGGAGTGAGTCAAGGTTATAGGAAACGAAGGAGGAATAAAGGTTGAAAACCCCACAGGCAGGCCCGAAGGCACCAACCAGGAAATTTCAAATGCAAGGATAAAAGAGGCTCCAAGAAAAAACTAGTTAAGTTCTTAACCAGCTTTTGCATCAGCTGAGCCCAAGGTAGGAACAGAGATTCTTCTTTCTCCCAGTAAGTCGCCATTTGTTGAGCACTCAACACACCCTAAAAGGCCTCTGTTAAATTTTTGCTTTTTTGGGTACCACTTGGTCTTCTGCACTGTCTGATTCAATTTCATTTTTAAAAAATGTTTTGTCTTTGCTTGTTTTCATAACTCTCATCACCTATTCAGGTTTGCTTGAATTTATGAAACCTCGTTACTAAAAGACCTTAAAGCCTGAATAAAGAATCGGTAGCCAAACACTTCACTGAACGCTCTTAGGGTCGACGTTGGAAGAAATTCAAAGAAGGAAAAAGAACCATTCAGAAAACCTCAGTTGTCGAGTGTCGATTTCCATCAGCATCGACAAAAGGAAGTTTTGGTTTGCCCATAAAGATATCACCGATAATCAATTCCCCTTCGGCATTGGTAAAAGATAGTATGGGACAAGCTTTAACAAAGAACGAAAAGACATCGCCGACAGCCGATGTCTGACGCGCTTATCAGAATCGGGGAAAACCTAGAAGGACCGCAACAAACATTCTGACCATGATAAAAGTTATTTTCGATTGTCAATCCCCGATCCGTTTTCAGCATCGGGACCTTTTCAAGGGAACTGATCTGAAAGCGCTTTGTTACGTTTATCGTCGATAGTCGATCCTAGGCACTTTTCGGCATCGGGAAGCTAAGGTTTGCTTTAGAACGAATAACGTAAGGAAAATCCCCACTCCAATCAAGACAAGCGAATTATGTCACCGATTTTCAGTGCCACGTGTCTTTACCAGGTAAGAGGGTCATACGTCTAGTGTTATCCCAAGTTATCCTTGGCCCCCTAAGTTCGAGTCACACCTCCGAGAAAGCGTTGTCGCATCAAAAATATACGGTAAAATTGATCAGCGTCGGAACTTTTTGCAGGAGGTTATCAATGAAAACTTTCATAGTACACCCCCGATACCCGATCCACCCACTGAGAGAGTGACACGATGGGATGTTTTAACATTAGATACGATCGAATTTTAAGCATTTAAGGAGCTAATTAATACCCAATACCGCATTAGTTGCTACCTCATGCACCAATCAAATAGGCCATTTAAAAACACGAATAGACCACATCACAACACGTGCCTCCACTGTCAACCCATGATGAATTTGAGTTATAGAGATTCAGCAGCAGATTTGTTAAAATTTCACTCATAGCCCGAATTGAATGGCTGATGCGACATGGTAAGATATTCCATGTTTAAATTCTCTTGAGTCGTTGTAAACGAAATCATTCTACGCATAAGGGAATTCCGGAGCATCCAAGGGAGCAAGACGAGCGACTCCAAGTTTGTATCAACTCCGCGATTATCAAAATAACTAGGTTTTAACAAGCTCCAGAGGTATGTATCTGAGTCTATAAATTTTACATGGCTATATTTTATATGTTCTGATCCGGTTTTTGTTTTTACACAGTCTCTGAAATTTTATTTTAAGTTGCAGGAACAATGCCACCAAGAGAGACAACTACTAGACGATCATCGAGGGCACCTTTTGTAACCTAGGAAACGCCTGTGGAAAAACTCAACAACCCAGAGCGATCAATTTTGGGCTCAGATTGTGGGAACAAACAGGTTGACTTTCGACGGTGGAGACCCATCAGGCCAATCATTTCGACGGTTTTTGTGCATTCGGCGTGTCGAAATCGCACGGGATTTAACATCAAGAGTAGACCCACGAAGTACACAAACACTCGAAGTCCCGAAGAGCCGAAGAGTCGAAGATCCAAAGTCTCAAAGAGTCGAAGTCCCAAAGTTCTGAGAGCCTACCACGTCAGATTCAGAGACGTACCACTATGGGAGATTTCCAAGCACAACATTCATAAACTCTCAAAGTCCCAAAGTGAATCTGGACCATCCATCAATGAGGACACATGGAGGCAGATCCTTCACTTTGGAGACTTATCACTCTGGGAGATTTGCGAAGCACTAGAGCAAGAATTACCTGAAGTTCCAAATTGTCGATGTTCTGAAGTAACGAGAGACTGCCACGTCACTTCGGGCCCGTACTACTTCAGGAGAACTTCATGCCTCACAGTCCAAAACTCCTGAAGCCCTAAGTGCTAAAGAACGTGGTACTCATCAGTCATAACATGTGGCACTCATTAATCATGACATGTGGCACACTCATCAGTCATGACATGTGGCACTCATTCCAGGTCATTTGGTTGTGTCATTCACCCATTTCCACGTGAAACGTGTCACCCTTCTTTCCATGACACATCAACATTTGTGACATCATATGACATCAGGCCACCACGTCACTTTGTAGCTTGTACCACTTCGAAAGATTTTCGAGCACAACATTCATAAACTCCTGAAGAGCTCGAAATCCCGAAGTGAATCTTGACCATCCATCAACAAGGACATGCGGGGCAAATCCCCCACTTTGGATATACGACACTTAAGAGGATTGCGCAAGCAAGAAGATGAAAAATATCAAAGCCCGAACTCCTGAAGTGAATTTGGATCATCCAGAGCCAGAGGCCACATGGAGGCAGATCTCTCACTTCGGAAATGTGACACTCTGGAAGATGGTAAGAACTTTGCATTAAAAGGGCCCAAAGCCCAAACTCCTGAAGTAATTGCGGACCATTGATCTCAAATCAACCAACATCGTTGATCCTTGCAGCAGGTAAGGAAGGAATATCACCCGGATCACAGATTGCGACACGATCGACAGCCACACTGCATTGTGGGGACATAAACTACTTGAACATTAATTTTCCAAAGCGGTCCCGCAATTGGAACCATGGTATTGTTGGAAGGGTATGTGGCAGCTTGTGGGGGATTGCGGGACCAAAGGCGGTGTGGACCCAAACCACCCTCGAAAACTTCCACAATCATGTGCTTATATGACATCGGGTCACCACGTCACCTCCACTCACACTCCCACTACCGTTCAACTTTCGTCACCTGTTCCCCCGACTACTCACCATATCACCTATCACCTCCACACATCATGTTTCCCTATTAGATGCTCACCTCCATGTCTTCCTGCTCATGACCAGGTCATCACAGTGAAAGCAAGGAGAAGTGTCGGTTATAGTTGAGACAGAGTACACTTAGCTTCTAAAAGCTCATACACAGATAGAGAGTTAAGTCTGAGTCACAGGTCGACGCAGATTAGTTCTTGAAAACTTCAGCAGACTCTGCTCATGCAACTAGTTGTCTCCAATGGCCTCCAACATCTCACAGACATGCCATTACTCAACACATAGCTTTGTTCTGTCTCTCCAAGGCCTATTTTCTGTCAAGTTAGTTCCTCCAACACGTGCATCAGTTATGTCTCTGAGACAATAATGGTTTTTGATTGATTAATTCCAACATTTTCTTAGATTAGATACAAGAGTGGTCTTCTGTGTGTGATAAGAACCACTCTTGTTGATTAAGTCCAATGTCATAGTCAAGTTAATAATTTGTTTTACGAACATTTACCTAAAATTAGGTCTCATTCCCCTAAGGATGAGAACCTATGCAACTCTGTTAAATAGGGGGTCTTTGAATGTTTTAAAGGTCGATGGTTGTTGCAAAGACCCTCAATTTTGGATTTGTAAAGAACTATTTTAGAGCTACCTTAATTGAGAAATCTTGTTTAGGACCAGAGACAGTTTGTGTTTTTCATCAAAAGCGTGTGTGATTGGATCTGAAGAAGAATTATTTCTTATTTTATCTCATGAATGGATGTTGTAATGAGTAAGAGCCTCTTAATTTGTTGATAAGTTATCTGATTCAATATTTTTATAGTTCTTGTCTTTAATGATGAAAAGTAAATCGTTGTGTTAATATGTGATTGATGATTAGAGTTAAGGAAACTATTTTTCTTGCCATCGTTTATTGCATGTATGTTTTCTCCTGATAATCATATCTGAGTCAATAATTGGAACACCAACAGGTTAATGTATTAGTACTAGGTTTGTTGTAGGTGTAAGAATAATTTTACTCATGCTTGAGCAGAAGGGTTATCTCAAACTCAACCTTCTTCCGTAGTTAATTCCTTCCCCTTTGTTACCTAGCTGGTTTATACCAACATTTATCTTGTATCGGTCCCACCTATAAGAGAAAATACAAAAAGAGAAAGTTTGAACTGAAGGAGGAGTTTTCACAAGAAGACATCATGTCGATCACTACGTAAATCCCATCGATTAATTGGCCAAATCGTAAGATCTGGAGAACCATTCCGCCATTAAATGTTGCAGAGTCTAATTGGGCCTCAGTGGCGGGTTTGGTTCCTACTGTTGAGTTAAAGGGATTTAGGACTCCTCAACAGCTCCACACATGGAGGATGGATCTGATGCTTCTCCTCCTTTCTATATATCTTTGAATGTCCATGATAAGATCCTGCATAATTGTCTTATGGACTCAGGAGCCTCTCACAATGTCATGCCTAAAGTTGTTATGGAAAAACTAGGTCTGGAGATTACCAAGCCTTACCAAGATCTGTACTCCTTTGATTCTAGGAAAGTAAAATGTTTGGGATTGATAAATGATATTGTGGTTTCTCTAGCACAATTACCCATGAAGAGTGTAGTGATGGACGTTGTTGTAGCAGACATTCCCCCAAAGTTTGGTATGCTTTTATCCAGAACTTGGGCTAAGAAGGTTGTAGGATCACTACAAATGGACCTCACTTATGCCATCATTCCTGTGTTTGGAGGTGAACATAGGAGGCTATACAGAGAGGTAAGGTTAGCCTACATTGTCAGTGACCATCA
The DNA here is from genome assembly GCA_009831015.1 of Picea engelmannii. Lineage (NCBI taxonomy): Eukaryota > Viridiplantae > Streptophyta > Pinopsida > Pinales > Pinaceae > Picea > Picea engelmannii. The sequence goes on from ML791798.1 coordinate 387,759, forward strand.
GAACCCAAGCAATCACCCAATTTATGTTGTTTAGGATGAGATTGGATCATCTATCTTTAATTTAAATGATGATGAACCTGAAATATCAGTTAGCCAATGCAAAGATCAGCCACTGACAGGTCAACAAAATAAAGTATGGAAGATCTATTTCGATGCCTCTTCATCAAGGGAAGGATCAGTTGCAAGTATACTCCTCATTTCCCCTTTAGAAGAAGCAATAGCCCTCTCTTATAAGATGGAGTTTGAAACCACTAATAACATAGTTGAATATGAAGCCCTGGTGTTGGGACTGAGGGCTACCAAAGACATGGCCATTGATTCTGTAGCAGTTTTTGGTGATTCTGAGTTAATCATCAATCAAGTAAGGAACATATATCAGGCTAAGAAACAGAGGCTCAAGCAATACAGAAACGAGGTATGGGATCTGATCGATAATTTCTTTCTAGCATTTAACATTTTCTTCATTCCCAGAGAACAGAATCAGAAGGTTGATTCTCTGGCCTTAGCTGTCAGCACTTTCAGACCTCCCATTGGCCCAAATATTAAATATCAGGTGGAAATCAGACATAGAACTACCATACCAAACAACATAAAGCACTGGCAAGTCTTTAGTGATGGTCTAGAACTGCAGAGATTTCTACACACAATTGATGAATTCTCTAATATCTCAATTGATCAAAAAAGTCTAGAAGGTGAAAATGAGGAATTAGAGGATCAACAAACATCTCATCTGTTGAAGACAGTAGCTGGTCATGATATTATGCAGTTGAAAACCAATCACATTCCAAGAGGACTAGTGTCATTGGAAAGGTTTTTTGACAGTAGTGATGTTTACAAAGGAACTGTCATGGAGAATCAAGAAGAAGAGGTGACAGATTGCAATATTGGGACCACTGAGAATCCCAAGATCATCAAGTTGTCCAAAGCAATAGCTGCAGAACAAAAAGACATGTATGCCAATCTCATTAAAAAGTTTGTTGATACCTTTGCACGGTCCTAGGAATATTTGAATACATTTGACACTCACATCATCCAGCACAAGATCCCTCTAAAGACCAGGTCCAAGCCATTCAGACAAAAGATTCGACAATTTAATCCCATGTTAATGTCCATAATTGAGAAAGAGATGAAAAGAATGTTGGATGCCAAGATTATTGTACCATTGAGGTATTCAAACTGGGTGGCCAACTTAGTATCTGTAAGGAAGAAAAGTTGGGAGATACGCTTATGTGTTGATTTCAGAAATCTCAACAAGTGTTCTCTGACGGAAAATTACCCCCCTCCCCAAGATGGATCATATTTTACAGAGGGTGGTAGGTGCACACTGAATTTCCTTATTAGATGGAAACTCTAGTTAAAACCAGATAGCAGTTTGTGAAGAGGATAAAGAAAAAACAACAATCACTACCCCATGGGGAACATTCATGTATGACAAGATGCCCTTTGGGATGATGAACGCAAGGGCCACTTTTCAGAGAGCCATGGACATAGCTTTTGGGGGGGAAAAAGACAAGTTTATGGCTATATACTTGGATGACATCACTATTTTCTCCAAGTCTGATGATGAACATTTGCAGCATTTGGAGCAGGTTTTCAAGAAATGCAGGAGGTATGGAATATCCCTGAATCCTAGGAAATCTCACTTTTCCATGCCAGAAGGAAAGCTCTTGGGTCACATCATATCATTAGGAGGCATAAAAATTGATCCAAAGAGGGTGTGTGCCATTCAAGAGATTGAAATCCCCAGAAATAAAAAGGTTGTCTAGTCTTTTATTGGTAAGATAAAATTCCTCAGACGTTTTGTGCCAAATTTTGTTGAAATTCTTAAGCCTATTACTAACATGTTGAAGAAAGATGTTGTGATAAAATGGTCCTTGAAGGCAAAATCATCTTTCCAAACAATCAAGCGAGTGTTAGATGAAGCCCCTGTGTTAGGCAGTCCTAACTATACCAAAGATTTATTCATCTTCTCCTTTGCTTCTGAGGAAACCATTGTTGTTGTGCTACTGCAGAAAAATGAAGAAGGGCATGAACAACCCATAGCCTTTTTCAGCATAGCCATCTGAGATGTTGAGATGAAGTATGATATATTAGAGAAACAAGCTTATGCATTTGTTAAAGCACTCAAATCCTTCAGGGTGTATGTGCTACAGTCTAGCATAACGACCTTTGTTCCTAGCAACAGTGTCAAAGAGATTCTGGTCCAGCCAGACAATGAGGGGAAAAGGGGAAAGTAGATTGTCAAACTGTTGGAGTATGACCTGCACATAAAGCCCACCAAGCTAATCAAGGGGCAAGGACTAGCCAAATTGCTATCAAAGTCGAATTGTAAGGTGCTAGAATTGCATCAAATCTTCACCCAATCAGATGCACCCATCATACAGCCTGGACAAGACAACTTACAGGTATTTGAAAACTATTCCTCTTCACCTTGGTATAAAAACATCATCTATTTTCTACATCATTTTGAATGTCCACCAGATGTGAAGAAGACAAAGGCAAGGTCTCTCAAGTTGAAAGCTATCAAATTCTGCATTTCAAACCAGAGCTTGTATTTGAGAGATACTGTTGGCATATTTTTAAGATGCCTTGATGAAAATGAAGCCAAACAAGTCACAACAGAAATGCACAGAGGAGTATGTGGAGGACACCAGCATTGGAAGGCCACAACTCTCAAGATCCTGAGGGCAGGATACTACTAGCCTACCCTTTTCTCTGATGTGTTTGCCACTGTTAGAGCTTGCAATGAATGCCAAATGTTTGCAGGGAACATAAGTTACTATCACTGCCCCTAAAACCTATCAATGCCAGTAGTTTGTTTCAACAATGGGGGTTAGACTTCATAGGAGAGATAAATCCATCCTCCAGTGGACAACACAAGTGGATCCTCATTGCCGCTGACTACTTCACCAAATGGATTGACGTTGTGCCCACCAAGAATGCCACTGACAAGGTGATCATGAACTTTCTGGAAACCAATATTTTTTCCAGATTTGGTTGCCCCAATAAGCTTGTAACAAACAATGCCCAAGCATTCAAGTCCAAAGCCATGATTGACTTTTGTGCCTTCATAACATTTCCATGACACATTCCACACCCTATTACCCTCAGGGAAATGGCCTGGCAGAATCATCAAACAAGAATCTCATCAGGATCATTAAGAAGTTGTTGACTGAAAGCAAGAAATCCTAGGACTCTAAACTCAAATATGCTTTATGGGCTGACAAAATCAGCACTAAGAAGTCTCTGGGAACCTCACCATTCCAACTTGTTTATGGAATAGATGTTGTTTTTCCCACTCAGCTTGGTATATCGGTCCTAAAATTCTTGCAGAAAGAGATTGAGGAACCCAATGATATCTAAAGGAGAATCTTCCAAATTATAGAAGTCTAGCAAAAAAGAGAAGCACTAGATCAGAGGACAGAAGCATACTAGAGCAAGATCAAATCAGCCTTTGATAAGAAAACCAAGAAGAAGATTTTTCATAAAGGTGACCTAGTCTTGAGGTGGGACACCAAAAGGGATGACAAGTCCAAGCATGGTAAATTTGACAACCTCTGGTTTGGTCCTTTTAAGGTGGTTGAAGTTATGAACAACAACACATTTATTCTGCACAATCTAGATGATACAAAGATCTTCGGAGGCCCAGTAGATGGGTGCTTCCTGAAACACTATTTTGTTTGAGGATGGGGGAAGGTCCCTCTTGTACCATAGATGCATTCCTTTTATTGTTGTTTTTGATTAGTTAGTTATGAGTGAATAAAGACTCCATAGCTCAACAAGGCGTTGGGGTGTAATTTCAGTTTTCCAGTTCAATAAAATGCATGGCTGAGGGATAGTAGAAGATACACAAGGATGACAGACAGAAACAAAGGTAAGTGATGGAAGGTAAGAGCAGTTATTTAATATCAAGGCACCGATCTACAGTTCTTAGCACCTCATAGGGACGAGCTATCCCCATTTGGAGCCAATGTTGTAATCTAGGTCTGCACCCCTGCCTCTCCTCTCTCCTTTCCCTATGCCTTCGTCGAATTTTTCCTCTTCAGGTTGATTAAGTCAGTTTTCCATTACTGAGTGACTTGGTTCTTATTCATTTCTTTCTTGATTGAGTCTTTGCGCATTTCTATTTCTATTGTTTCTTGAAGGATAATTACATGTTGTATTTGGTTCAAAATGCTTGTCATCATGTTTTCCATGGATTGAGCTCACCACGGGTCGGCCAAGCCTTTTTTGTATGCACATGAAATTCCCATGGACAAACACAGCAATTTAAAGCGCTCAATTTTGGACTCATATTATGGGAACAGATAGGTTAACTTTCGATGGTGGTGATCTATCAGCCCAATCAGATCGACGGTTTTCGCGTATTCAAAGTGTCGAAATCGTGTGGGGTTTAACATCAAGAGCGAACCCACGAAGAGCAATAATTACCCGAAGTCCCTAAGAGTCGAAGTCCCAAAGTCTCAAAGTGAATCTGGACCATCCATCAACAAAGACATGTGGAGGCAGATCTTTCACTTCAGAGACTTAGCACTCTGGAAGTTTGCGAAGCACTAGGGCAAGAATTATCCGAAGAGTCGAAGTCCCGAAGTCCCAAGAGCCTACCATGTCACTCTGGGCCCATACTACTCTGGGAGAACTTCATGCCTCACAATCCAAAACTCCCAAACACCCGAAGTCTGAAGTGAATACGGATCATCTGTCAGCAAGGACACGCGGCGATAGATATTTTTCTTCGGATATACGACACTTTGGAGGATTGCGCGAGCAAGGAGACATAAACTTCCGAAGCCCAAACTCCCGAAGTGATCTAGACCGTCTAGACCCAAAGACCACGTGGAGGCAGATCCCTCACTTTGAAAATGCGACACTCAGGAGGATGGTAAGAACTCTGCATTAAAAAGGCCTGAAGCCTGAACTCCCGAAGTGATCGCAGACCGTTGATCCTTGCAGCAAGTAAATATCACCCGGATCACAGATTCAAATTAGATCAATGACCACACTTGATTGCGAGGACTTAAACTGCTCGAACGTTAATTTTCCAAAGCGGTCCCGTGATTGGAACCATGGTATTATTGGAAGGGTACGTGGTAGTGGGGGTCGGAGTGGTGTGGACCCGAACCACCCTCGACAACTTCCACAATCACATGCTTAAATGACATCAGGTCACTGTGTCACCTCCACGTCACCTCCACTCACCTCCACTTCATCTACATCCACGTCATCCACCTCCATGCATCTTGTCTTCCTATTGGATGCTCACCTCCACATCTTCATGTTCACGACCAGGTCATCACAGTGAAAGCGAGGAGAAGGGTTAGTTACAGTCGAGACAAAGTGTGCTTAGCTTCTGAAAGCTTAGACACAGACAAAGAGTTAAGTCTCAGTCACAGGTCGACGCAGATTGGTTCCAGAACACTACAACAGACTACCTCTTCCTTAAGCAGAGATCTGCTCATGCATCCAGTTGTCTTCAGTGGCCTCCAACAACTCGTAGGCATGCCCTTACTCAACACAGAGCTCTATTCTGTCACTCTAAGGCCTATTTTTTGCCAAGTCAGTTCCTCCAGCGTATGCATCAGTTCTGTCTCAGAGACAGTAGTAGTTTTTAGTTGATTAATTCCAACATTTTCTTAGATTAGAGACAAGAGTGGTCTTCTGTGTGTTATAGGAATCACTTTTGTTGATTAAGTCCAGTGTCATAGTCAAGTTAATAATTTGTTTTACGAACAATTACCTAAAATTAGGTCTTAGTCCCCTAAGGACTAGAACCTCAAAAACTCTGTTAAATAGGGGGTCTTTGAATGTTTTGAAGGTCATATTTTTTGGGAAAGAATAGCACTACATGAGACTGGTTGGACCCGTTCTATGCATGGATTAAAGCTCTCTACCTGGTGAACATGCCCTTGATGACAGTGTTTCGTTCAAATTTTCATGTGTTTTTTTATCTTATCTTGAATTGCGGTTTTTTATTTGTTCAAAGTACATGTCATTTCCTTTAAACTATTGTGTAACTTGTCTTTAGTGGTGTGCAACCTGTGAAAACAGCTAGTGCTTGGTGAAGATTTGCTTTTATCGCAACTTGAAGGAGTAATTGTGTCTTGATACATGTTTAATGTCTTGAAATTATATTTTAAGTATTGAACTTCTTGCAATAGATTATTCATTGAGTAGTTTGTTGTTTCCCTTTGTTTTATATTATTTCACTGGTCTATCATTAGTGTGCCACCAGCCAAGGAGGACCCTCATCCATATAATTTTCCCAACTCAAACTTGTTTTTGTCTTGATAGAATAACCCTCTGACCAACCAACAAAAATTAAAAGAAACAATCATTCTAAACTGATAGGTGGCCTAGCTTTTCCCTTTAGCGGTCAGGTGCAGACCTTAGGACCAACAAGTATCATGGTTCATTGACCACCTCATGAGCAATCCACTAAAGGTCGGGGAGGAGCAATAGAAGGGAATTGGACCAATCATTGAGCTCAAGTTTCAAACATAATGGTATGAATAATTACCATGATGGGATGTTAATACAGGATTAGAGAAGCTTCGAATGAGACTGCATCGTGTTCCAGAGATTCTATTGTCCTCATAACGATGAAAGGATTCATCACTTTGGTAGTTTTGTGTATCGTTTGGTGCAACACAATACAAACAACAAATTTGTTGCCATAGAAAACGTCTCTGGATCGCTTCAAGACATTTTTTGCTCCAGTGCAGTCTTCTCTGAACATTATGCATGATCACAACAACAACTTCACAGACAAAGGATAACCTTTTGATCTGGAAGTTGCAACTTAGAGAAAAATAAACGGGTTAGAGATTCTTGAAGGATATACCATGAAGATATATTTTTCTTGACCAGAATAAGGTTGGCTAATATAACAGACAAGCTAGCAATAGTTGTCTTGATTGATGTTCTAGCATGGGAGATTAGAGTTTGCAAATGTCACCAATACAGATTCAAAGGCCGAGAGAAAGAAGTACATCGAACGACAACCCTTTTGTTTATCACTATAAGACTTGTGAAAATGGTACCATTCAGAGAAATATGGAGAAGTGAACAAAAGAGATGAGGAAAATGATGATGGGCTCAAAGATTAAGATGGCCTAATAAGTCCCTAAACCATAGGTAGATGCAACAACAATCTGAGTGTCTATAAAGAAATCTTTGTGACATTATCACAAATAGTAGTTTGGACTCTATCTTTGAGTACAAAACCACTATGACCGCAGTTTGTGTGGTGACCATTGATGCCTTCATTTGGTGAACTCGTTGTGTGACTTGCACAAAAAAGAAGGAGTATTGTCACCTTGGATAGAAGATGTGCTTGAGGACAAAGTCAAATACAAGTTTGGCAATGAGAATTTTAACCTAAAATTTTTAAAATTCTATGTTTCCAATTAAAAGTTCATTTTATGAAGTGTGGAAGGAAAGGATATATTTGTGAGTCATAAACCCTAATAATCTATTATTAAAGAAATTTGTATTTTGTGTATTATTGAGGGGATGTATTGAGTATTCATGTGCATTATGGTGTTGTAATGAGTTTATGATCTTGTCCTAGGTGTTTTTATTTTGTAAACGAGCTATAATGTGTTTTTATTTTGTAAAAGAGTTATATGGAAAATTGCATTTGAAGATATTTGGGCATTTGTAAAAGGAGACATAGGAAGTTTGTTTGATGACATAAGGGCATTTGTAAATGGAGTATTAAGTAATAAGGTGGTTTATATTTTTCATATTTTGTAATGGGAGTTAAAAGGAGAATTGTAACTTGGTAATAGTTTTTTCCACTCCTAGACCCACTCGAAATTGAATAATGGGGTCTTAGGATCTTTTTTTTTGTGGATTGGTTTATAGTACAGTCTTGAGGAGACCTCAGATTTTGCATGTTAGGCATATTTGAAGCACTTCAAAATGGCAGGAATCGAAAAAATGTTTAATATGTTGCAAACTATGATTAACAAGACTTTACAATCTACAATTCCTATTCAAAAAGGAACACTCACTAATGTTCTTACTTGTTTTCACATACTGCAAAAAAAGGTGCATCTACTTCGAACACAAACAAAGTTTTTGACTAGGCAGTTGACTTCATTATTGATGACACCGAGGAACAAGAAAACAAACTTGTGCTTGTTGATTGTGAGTTGCAGTTTTTTTCCTTTGATGAAGTTAGTGTAACCTTGACTGATGACACTAAAAACAAAGTGGATAAATTGAAGGTTCAACATGAGGATCAGGTTGAGAATATAGGTAACTTTTTTATACCATGGGAACAATTACAGTTTAAATGAAACATATATGGCTTAGGATATGAAAATGGTCATGATAACCTTTTTCATATTTCTAATTATTGTAAACCAATCACTTTTATTAGCGATGGATTTTTGGTTAATGTTGACAGGAAGGAAGAACTTGATAAGGAACATGTATGGGATGTTGATCAGGATGATGATATAGATTTTGATACTATTATTGTGGATATTGATGACAATACATGTATTAAGGATTCATTGGTTGATGATGCTTAGTTGGGCGAAGAAATTTTATTGTGTCGACACTATCACCAAGTTGGCCATGTTGAGTTAAATTGTTTTGATCTCCACCCATGTGATTTTTTTTGGAAAAATAAAACATGTCTCAGAAACGTGTTGGAATCGATTAAAGATTCATAGGAAACATGTAAATTTTGAATGGTTAGGGACTTCACATTGGTGTTTGGAATCTAAGTTATTGGAACGATCTTATTAATGAGTTCATACACATGTACTGTTGCACATGGTGGTATGGTGTTGGCATTGATATTAAAGAAGGCCAATATGATCAATGTTGGACATGGTATTATGGTGTTGGAATTGATGTCAAGAAGCTCAATATAGTATTGTCGTTAAGAAAGAATATGTATTTGATATCCTAAAGCTTGGGAGAGATGGCATATTAGGTTGCACGGAATCAAAGCGCATAGTGTTAAGACCTTTGTAAAGGTCGAAGGAAAACTTATGAAAATGAGCACCTTAAGGAAGTTCTATTGGGATCGAATTCCCAACAGATCAACTATAGAAACACCTTCAGAACTACGAGGAAACTTTGTTACAGTCGGGATATATGACAATCGTCGATCGCTAACCGAAGGCATAGATCAATGATCGTGGTTCTGTTGGAATCCAAGTGTAAATCCAAAGGAGTCTTAGAGTAATCAAATCTCTGAAGGACATTGAACCCAGGTCAATAAATCTTTAGGAGAAGGTGGATAAACGAGAGTTGTCAAATCTAGTTGAGAAATTCCAGGTATAACCAAAGCTGTTAGATCGAACCATTAAAACCTTAGCCATTCGACTGAGTTGATGAGTCCTGTGGTCGTTCAACGTTGACCGTTCTAGGTATAAATGAGTTTGAAATGGGTGGAATCCCCAAAGGTCGAAACCACGAATTAACGTAGCTTGTCGATCAAAGTCTAGAAGAAATTTATAAAGGCTCAGGACTCCGGAACTTCACCCCTTCAGCGATTATCGAAGACAAGGCAGAGGCATTAAATCACTAAGTCACGAAGGCCCAAAAATCTCATCAACCATTGGATCAAGGAACAACTTTGGGTGAATTCTTGACCGTCCAATCGAGTATAGTGGAAGGACAGGGTAAGCCAGAAATTTTCGAAGTCTTGGAGTGGTGAAGCCCCAAAATCCCGCCAACTGTCAGATCGAGGAGGAACTTCGCGTGAATTCTCGGCCATCCAATTGAGTGTGGTGGAAGGATAGGGTAAGCCACAAATTCTCGAAATCACGGAGTGCTGAAACCCCGAAATCCCACGAACCGTTAGATCCAGGGAAGAATTTGGGAGTAATATGAGCCATTAGATCAAGCAGTGGAAGGATGGTGTAAGCACTTCAGAGGTATAACTTCGGGGGTGTTAAACGACTTTAGAGTTGTAATATCTCGGAGTCCTGAAGTATCGAAGTCCCAAAATAAATAAAGACTGTCCATCTCAACAATTGATTAAGTCATAGTTGTTGGATTAAGCCAGTGGAAGGATAGCATAAAAGGCAGTTGTCAACCGACAGTAAGCAGTCATCATTACTTTATGACCACTTCGGTAGTTCAAACTCCAGGAGAGTTGGAATATTGTGAAGGGAAAATTTCCCGAAGTTTGAAGTCCAGAGGACTTGGTTCCATCCCTCGATCACAGGTTATGATCACATGGGTATGAAGAGCTAGTGTGTAAACAACTTGGGGATCAAGTGTCATTTTTATCATGTGGTCACAACGTTGGGTTACATAGATTAAGCACATGAATAATAGGTGCTTAAGAGGATAATAGCCAAGTACACATATCTTGGTCATAACTATCAATCATGTGGATCTGTGACCAAATCTCTGTTGGTGAAGTGGATGCTTCATTTGGCAAGTTTAGAAGGTGGTCACAATAATAAATTGAAGCAATTTTCCTTCAAAGAACCGCCCATACCGTCCACCTCGCACATTTTCTGGGGAAACTACATGCATTTCATCTAATTGTGTATGTTCTGCACAAAACCCATGTCGTAGAATTTTAAAATTCATTTTCATCACGCGAGAATATTTATACGAAAATCACTGTCTAATTTGGTGTTTGAAAATCAATTAATAAACAAAAAGTTACCATTTGTGTTAATTAAATGAAGAGGTGCAATAATTAATTATAAAAAAGACACAATGGTTCAATTTCATACCTATTGGAATACTATATAACCAGAAAGGTATGGTGAAATAAAAGTGTCTCTGAGGTCTACATGAGAAGATCAAAAGCAAGTGCAAAGTCCAAGGAAGAAAGATGAAAATACTTATGAAGTGAGGGTGGAAGGGAGGAGGATGGAAGGATTAGTATCATTTGCTAATTAAAGTGTAAAAACAGGGAGTTGGTGCTTCCTAGGGTCGGTGCCCTAAAACAAGGGAGTCTAATTGGGTATGTTCTCCACAAAGCCCATGTCGTAGAATTTTAAAATTAATTTTCATTGTGAGAGAATCTTCGTACGAAAATCATTGTCTAATTTGGTGTTCAAAAATCAATTAATAAACAAAAATTTACGATTTGTGTTAATTAAATGAAGAGGTGCAATGGTTCATTATCAAAAAGACACATTGATTCAATTTCATACTTATTGGAATACTATATAACCATAAACGTATGGTGAAAGAAAAGTGTCTCTAAGGTCTACATGAGAAGATCAAAATCAAGTGCAGAGTTCAAGGAAGAAAGACGAAGATACTTATGAAGTGAGGGTGGAAGGGAGGAGCAAGGAATGATTAGTATCCTTTGCTAATTAAAGTGTAAAAATAGGGAGTTAGTGCTTCCTAGGGTTGGTGCCCTAAAACAAGGGAGTTGGTGCCTCCTAGGGTTGGAGCCCTAAAACTGGGGAGTTGGTGATTCCTAGGGTTGGTGCCCTGTAACAAGGGGATTGGTGTCTCCTAGAGTTGGAGCTCTAAATCAATCTTTTATATAAAACTTGTAATTTGTATTTTAAGTTTATATTTATTAATGTTGTTTACTGAAGTTTCTTGTTGATCAATAAAGTTAATAAATAATTATTTAAAAATTCTTAAAAGTTATCAATATTGATTCACCCCCCCCCCCTCCTCTTAGTATTGAACTACATTCCAACAATTGGTATCAGAGCATGTGCCTTCACCACAGTTTAATAACCAAAAGGTAGATTCTGCATAATCCAATGCGTTAGGGGTCCTATAATTATAGGCGAGTCGATTATTCGACTGTTGATTTGGCATCTCTCCCGGTGACGAAGCATGGCTCAGGTGATTCTGTTTTCCTCCCTCCATTCTTGTCGCTCATCTCCCTACGTCACCCTCACCTCATTCTCCACTACCCACTCCCCCTACGTCACCCCACCTCACCATCCACTAATTCCCTTACACTCCC
>ML791798.1:454793-484225 GCA_009831015.1 Picea engelmannii
AGTATAACACTAATACATCATCATCATTAATAACAACATGAGGCTGATACAATATCAACAACAACATCTTAACACGAAGGCTGGAGCATCATCAACATCAACATTAAGTTGGAAATCTTCAGTATGAAGCTGGCATCTCATCAACATCAACACGAAGCTGGAAATCTTCAACACGAAGCTGGCATCTCAACAACATCGACATGAAGTTGGAAATCTTTAGCACAAGGCCAACATCACAACAACATCAGCACAAAGCTGGAAATCTTCAGCACAAGTTTGGCATCACAACAACATCAGCACGAAGCTGGAAATCTTCAGCACAAGGCTAGCATCACAACATCATCATCACGAAGCTGGAAATCTTCAGCACAAGGCTGGCATCAACACTACTCTCCCTTTCGAGGCAGGTCCTTTCGGACTACACCAAGCTTGTCTTGAAAGTGCTCAAACTTTACACGAGACAGAGGCTTGGTCAACACATCTGCAACCTGTTCATCCGTGCCAACATAATGGAGCTTTATGGATCCTCTCTGCACCATTTCACGAATGTAATGATATCGAATTTCTATGTGTTTGTCTTTTCATGGAACATAAGGTTCTCTGTCATCTTTATGCAACTCTAGTTATCACATAGAATCATGGTTGCTTCCATCCCCAGATCAAATAGACCCGTCAACAACTTCCGAAGCCACATGGCTTCACAACTAGCGGAACATGCAACAATGTGATTAATGAGATTTCTGTGGTTGAGATTTTCAGAAGTGTTCGGATTAGCCACAGTTTTGTCAATAGATCGTCGATGTTTCGGATCCAAATCAGGATCCATGTTCAGGACAGGAAGCCTGGGTTTAAATGATGAGAAGAGCTGGTATTAAATACTAAAGGTGAAGGGAAACCTAGGTGTCTGCTAGGTTTTTAGTAAATTTTTTTTATTAAAATTATTCTTGATCAAGTTATTTTGGGTTTTTTTATTTTTGTTTTATTATTAGGTTTAATGTTTATTCTAATATTTATTAATTCATTGTTTTTTATTTTTAATTTTAATTAATTAAGTTCATAAGTTCTAGGTTTTATGTTAATTAAAGAAATCTTTTATATAAGATGTTACTTAGGTCTATTAGGGTTCAATTATTAAGCTATTCTAAACTATGTTAATTTTAATTTTATTGTTTTTATTATGAGTAATGATGTTCATAAGCCCTTAAATAGTTTTATTAAGATTGTTTATTTTCTTTCAAGTAAGGGTGTGATTATTAATTAGGTAGGGTTATTAATAAAACTAGGTTTAATAAAATAATTTTTTTAGTATTAAATTGTTTAATTAATAGTGCTTATAAAGGTTGGATTATCAATGATTATTCTTATTTTTATGAATCAAAGGGAACCAATTTTCGCTTAATTCTAGCCCACTATCTCTGTTTAGGTTACTAGGATGTTTTCGGATTTCAATAGCTTCTCTAATACGTCGTTTAAAGAGGTGATTTTCTTTGGCGAGGATTTTGGTGTCTTCTAGGTGAACATGGTGTTTTTTTATAAGGGAGTGTTCTGCTAAGGCAGAGGTGTGGATGCGTTCATTCTTAATGTCAGCTCCATGTTCTTTTAACCTAATCTGGAAGGAGCGACCAGTTTCACCAATGTAGCATTTTTCGCATGAGCACTCTATTTTGTAGATTCCTTTGCCTTTGTGAGGGTCAAGTTTGTCTTTGGCGGATCTCATATTATGTTTGATGGTTTCAAGTGGCTTGAAGGAGTTCTTAATCTCTTTTTTGCTGAGGACTCTTGCAATCCTATCGGTTACTCCTTGGATGTAAGGAAGGTAGGCATCTCTATTAGGGTTCTGGTTTTTTGGGACGTTGGGATTATCGGGGGTTTTTTCTAGGGCTCCGTTTATTGCATTCTTAATATCTTTGTGTTTATAACCTATGTTCTTAAAAGTCTTGGTAAGGTGATTTGTTTCTTTATCTAGGTGTGCTTCATTGAAGATTCTTATGGCTCTCGTGGCTAAAGTTTTTAGGACACCTAGTTTCTGGTTGGGGTGGTGATGGGAGTTCATGTGGAGATAGTTCTCAGTGTGGGTCTTTTTTCTATAAACCACATGTCCTAGATCCCCATTACTTTTCCCGTTGATAAGAACATCTAGAAAGGGGATGCTATCATTCTCTTCAAGTTCCATTGTGAATTTTATTTCTTCGGATATGCTGTTTAGGTGTTGAAAGAAATTTTGTAATTCCTCTTTCCCATGGGGCCAGAGAACATAGTGTCATCAACAAATCTCTTCCACCTTAATGGTTTTAGGGGAAAGGAGTCCAAGGCTTTCTTTTCAAAATTTTCCATGAAAAGGTTGGCAACAATGGGCGACAATGGGGATCCCATTGCTACGCCTCTGGTTTGTTCATAGAATTCTCCTTGGTAACTAAAGAAAGTGGAGCCGAGGTCTGCTTGCGCTCCCTTATGAGTGCAAGCAGACCTCGACTAGGTTTGCCGTTTCGGGAGATGGTTCTCTCCAAAAACGACAAACCTATGTCGTGGTCTGTGCTTAATTATAAACCATATTAAAGACAAGTTAAGCACAACATGATCATAAGCATAAATAAATATAGAATAAATCATTAAATGCAACTCATGGAGGTGGGAGGGAGGGACAAAATCATGCTGGAAAGGGTAGCCACAAGCTTGATCAATCCATCTCTGAATAGGACTACCACATACAGACGACGACTCATCTTCGTCCTCCCTTAGAATAACATAGCTCCTTGAAAGTTGAGAGGAGATGAGAGATCCAAAGAAAACCCCATGATTTCCCAGAGAAGAAAATATGAGATAAGGGAGAAACTCAGGTCTAAAGAAATAATCTTTCTCCACACTCAAAACATGTTGGCTCTTCATTTGCACACCCCTGCAAAAAGACCCAAGATGAAAACACTGCTGCTCTGTAGCGTGAGTCTTTGATTGCTTTGGGCTGGCCACGACCTTATGTCCATCAAAATTTGAGCATGAAGGTGGTTGAAAATTTTAATCATATAACAAATCCGAGTGCTCAAAAGGATATGCATCGCAACACCCAAGGTATGACTGAAAATTATCACGAGTATACTGTGGCAATCATCCCCGGATGGATGAAACCAATCTACGCTCATATCATCATCAGGCTGCCATATACCCGGATCATCCAAATATGAAGATCAGTTCTTTGAAGGTGACAACTCAATGCTCTTCATTTGAAAACTACCCTCAATATCGTAAATGGGATCTTTATAAAAAATGAAACAACCCACATCCCATCTATGTCTCCCAACATATATGAGATCATCAATGTGGTCATCAACTATGTCCGAGAGGTCCTCCACGAAATCATTTATATTCTTGGGACTGATCACTTTTTCATTTTCATGTGCAGAAGGAATGAAAGGTTGAACAGCTTCATCTTCATCAAGTGGGAGAATGGATAGCAATGTCTTGTCTGGGTTCTCAACATGTTGCGCCTCTTCGAAGCCTTCCTCTTTTTCTTGGCAGCTTTCCTCATGGACCTATTCTTCAAGTGCTTCTTCATCAACAAGTGCTTGATCTTCAGTAAGAGGTGTTTTATCTGGTTTTTCTTCAGTGGAATCTTGAGGCAGCTTCTTTTCATGAGTTGGACTTTCATTATTATCGTCTTCCTTCAAGGTACTGTAGTGTCTAACGATTTCCAGTACGTCATGGGGCACGAAGGAAAAATGGCTTAGAATTGGAATACTTTGGCCGCCGTGCTTTTCTCTCGCAAACTTGCATAATGACGTCAATTCTAGACAAGTCCCGACAAGTTGCCATGCCAATGATTTGGTAGTTTCTTCTTGATAGTTCTTTAAGAGGGCATCGAATTTTTCTGCCAAGGCTATCTCTGAAATGTCATGCCCACTACTATTGCCAAATTGCTTCCTCCAGCTGTCTTTCTGCAAAAGTTTATTGCTGAGTTGTTCAAATGTTAGGTCTATATTAGAAGTGATGTTCAAAGTTTCAATAAAATTTTCAGAGGAGGGCAGACTCTTAAGTGTTATGATGACAAGATCTTTCTCTTCCATCTTCGTATCGATAGCCTTGAATCGAGCTCGAATTTCTTTAATTTTTATATAGTGATCCTGAAGGGAATCATGCTTTTCCATCTTAATAGGAAATGGGATATTCTTCAAGAAAAAGACTCGACCTTTATCTGAGGTTTCATGCATATTCTGGAGATTTTGCCAAATGATGAATGCATCATCCCTAGTTTGAAATTCAAGAAGCATTTCATCTGTTGTGATAGAAAACTTAATGAGCATGGAAGCCTATCTATTCTTTGCATCATACTTTTCTTGTGCATCTTCCTCGGTTTAACTCCGTATTTCTTTTCTCAATACCAATCTGTCCAAACAGCTGTACTCAAAGATTGCAATCCTCCACTGTTTCCATGTTTTAATTCTGTCCATTAAATTTTTGGCTACCCTCAAGCATAATATTGGACAAAGTGGCCATGCTCAGAATTCCAAGCCAAAATTTTTCACCAACTGTACTTGAACAGAATATATTTGAAAAATAAATMTGTAGGGACCTCCTCAAGTCACACTGACTGTTTGCTGGAAATTTGAATAAAAACAATTTTTTCTACCTCTAAGAGTGGGGGTTTGGCACTTGAAAAAATAATGAATACCATACCTGGCTGGCAGCTGGGTTTCATACACTTCAACAAGAACTCCTCTAGTAAAAATTTGCCCCGGGCCCCACAGAACAAAGTAAGTATTTGACTGCTCTGTGTAATGTTTGACAGCCTCACACCCTTGTGGTCCACGGCCCCCACACCTTGGCAGATTTTCCTTGGTGACTGTGTTCTTTATCTGTAAGGATGCCTTCAGGGATTTTGACTTCGTCCTTCAATCCCAAATGGCTACACTTCAAATCCCACAATCCCATGTGGTGGTTGTGTCACATCTCCTCCCACGTGGCCTTTGTGTCACAATAATGGCAGCTTCTTATCTTCCTGACTTTTCCAGTGTCAAATCCCTCTACGGATTATCACAGTGGGTGGCATCTTATCGAATGCTGGCTGTGTCTTGGGTATCTCCTCTCTTGGATCTTACCTACCAAGACTTCTCCTCATCACCCTTTCTGTCCCCACACTTTGACTATGACAGAAGCAGATGTCTCACTAAAATATTTTGACCCTCTGAGAAAACTCTATTGCATACTCAGGGCCAAATTCATTTCCCTTGCACCTGTATATTGTTTGCATTTCCTCAAATCATCACTGGTTTAAGTTTTAACCAGTCCCTTGGTCTTCACTCTCTTCCAGCCTTGGTTTCTCCTCACTATACTATACAGATATTACACAGATATTACACAGATTGAGCAGAGAGGCAATGCAACTTTTTAAGAAGGGAACAATCGAACTATATTACTCATCTATACATCGTATGTCTTCTTACATACATACAAATGAGAGAGAGAGGAGTCATGTAATCTCTTCTTGTTTATTCATTACTAACCAGTCCCTAGGTCTTCACTCGCTTCCAGCGTCAGTTTCTCCTCACCATGGCTCTGATACTAAACAGATATTACACAGGTTGAACAGAGAGGCAACACAACTTTTTAAGAAGGGAACAATCAAACTCTATTATTCATCTTCTTACAGACACACAAATGAGAGAGAGAAGAGTTACATAATCTCTTGTTTATTCATTACTAACTCTAAAGCACTTGTACTTTTATTTACGTAAATTAAATGCCAAAGTTTAATAAATAACCATTATTTAATAATTACATCAACAGTTTGTGTAATTTATAAATGCATATTTACTTTAGTTTGTGGTACAGCTTTGTCATTTTGATGAATTTCAAGGGTATATAACATATGTCTGGACCGAGATGATGACTGGAAGGGCTGGCATGGTGAAGATGTCATTAACTACTATATTTAACTCTGAAAATATTGTGCAGATGCCTTTATGACAACTGCACAAGTGCAGCTGTTAGGAATTGGAGATGGCCTAATCTAAAATCCATGTATATTAAACTGGAATGTGATAATCACATAACCAGAATTTACTGTGTTGTGAACAAAGAAAATACTGACTAAATGATAGTGACTAAGGTGCAAATGTGCTGTGGTCTGTATTGCTGTATAAATGTGCATTATATTGCATCGTCAATGAGTGTTGCTTATCCAGTCCAAAATACTGGTGCTGTGGTGATCTACCACGGTGAGGCCATCTCAAGGTATGGAACTAAGATTAAAGAAATAGATTAAGTAAATCCCATCATGATATGTTGTATTCTCAGCTAGATAGCCAGGACGTTTTAGAGCAACAATTTAAAAAATCTGACATGTATGTTGCCAAAGGGCTCACTGAAATTTCTTTGAATGGAAAAAAAACTCAGTAGTGATATGTTTCAGAGGGTGTGTGCTCAAGGCTCAAATGAATGCTTCTTTTTTCAAATTGATTCTTGTTGACCTAATTTGAATATTATTTTCAATCAAATTAACTAATGTATAATTTATTCGCTAATTGAAGTTCTTTACCTTCAGATTGAAGATGAGGCTGGCTAATTAGTGCAGCAATGCTCAACTTTCTTGTCTTTTTCCCCATTTCCCGTCTATTATAGTTAACATTTTTAACTGTACTTTTTGTTATTTTGTGGATTTTACCTGAATATTACTCAAGTATTACTTGTTTGTTGGACATGCATGCAGGTTTTCAAGGATTTGTTGACATGCTTCCTTTAGGTCTTAATACTGGTGCTGGGGTGTAACCTATGGAGTTTGTATGCCCTGTATCCATCGTTAATATGTCCCTTGTCTGAAGACTTGGAGGTTGATGCTGTAGCATTTTTATGCTTTCTCAATCTATTATTTGAAGTCCAGACAAGCAGTCATAGATTCTAGTTGTTAGAAATATAGCATAGAAGACTCATAAGTCACAGATGTTTCTATGAATGAATGATGAATATGTTTCTAGAAATTTGTTCGAGTTGTGAAAAATCTCTATCAATTTGAATGAGGATTTTATTTACCTTGTCTGATCACACCATATTCTGCTGTTTGATGAGCTTTGGATGATTCTAACATTTTGAAATTTCAGAGGAGATAAAAAATGCATTATTTCTTATTCTTTATGGCTTTTCAATTTTGACTTTTTTTCTATGTATGATCTGTTCCATAACAGAATTCTTGAATTTCCACATTGCCCTTTCTGAAATTGTTTCTATATTTTCAGGGCTTGCTTAGCCATTTGTAGTAAAATCCCATTTTATCAATGTAGTATTCCGAGTCCTATTGGAGCCCTGTTATATGAAGCTAGCGGTAGTCTCTGTAAAATTTACAGGTATTAGAACTCTTTCCAACAATCATATTCCATTAGCTTTAGCTTATTCAAGGTTATTGAAATTGTGGTAACTCGTGTGATAAATAAGAAGCACAACCTATTTTGGGTTCATTCCAGATCTGAGATAACCCTTTTACTTTGCATGCTGTGGTGATTTTTGCTCCAATTTACACAGTCAAACTCTGTGATGCACACCAACACAAATTCTTGTTGAATATTCCTGTATCAGCCGACCACCTTGCTTCCTTGAAGTTCCATTGGCACTCCTTGAAGGCAATGCAATCTGTTTTTTTTTGTCTCAATTGTGAATCCATTAAAATTTCGAAATATCATTTTAAAACATTTAAATATGTTTAAGTTTATAATTTGTCATATACGGAAGTATCATAGATCTTGTTGGATTTAATTATCAAGACCTTCGTTTTATCAGTGTTCACAATGATTCTTGTACTAAAGCTGAAGTCCTTGAGGATGCTAAGCTGCTTACTGAGGTCATAGGGATTCCTTGCCATAAGAAAAATATCATCGGCATAGAGAATAAGGATGAGATGACTATACTAGCAAGAGTTGGTCAAATGCAGCCTGCAACTTCTAGACAAACTTCAAACTTGTCAATGTAAATGCCAAAAAGGGTAGGGGATAGGGGACAACCTTGCTTGATTTCTATATTGCAATTAATTTATTCTGACCAACCCTCAATGCTCCTAAACTTGACAATAATGTTCCCATACAACTTACCGTAGCAGCGCTTAGCCCAGAGGGAACTTTTGGTTCTTCTAACATATTCCAAAGGTTGGTCTTAGGCACAATGTCAAAAGCTTTCCTAAAGTCAACGAAACAACAAAAGAGATTGGTTTTGTTATTGCGACACTCTGCAATGATCCTAAACATGACAATGTGGTCCATGATTGAATGATAACCTCTAAAATTAGCTTGGCCTTTAGCTATTTTTCCATGGATTTCTAGCTACATGCTTATCTTCTTTTCCAAAATACTTCCATATAACTTGACTAAAATGGGGATAATCATAATGGTCCTATAATTAGAGGGATTGCTTTTATCACCACTTTTAAAAATAGGGACAATGAGGCTTTGAGTCCAGGGTTTAGGGAAGCCCTGTTTGACTGCTAAATTGAAGAGTTTGTGTATGTGAGGGATTAGAATAGGCCCTCCAGTTTTGAATATTTCAGCTTGGTAGCCTTTAATGTCCTTAGCTTTCTTGTTTGCAAGTCACTTAACCCAAAACTTTGTCTTCTATAGAAAAAACTTCATCTTTTGTAGAAACTTTTGCAATGTTGTCCAAGACCTTGCAAGGTTCACAAAGATTTTAAAGGTAGGAATTCCAATATGTCAGGGGAATCATATCATTTTCTTTAGTTTTACGAGTTAAGATTTGCCTCCAAAATTTCTTTGGATATAGCTCAGATAGGTGCAAAAAACTCTTGCTTTTTATTTGTGTAGTGCCTTTTTTTCCTTTTAATTATTTTTGCATCTATTAATCTTATCATATTTCGGGGACTCATTAGAGGCATCCCTAATGACTTTTCTAGCAAGCTTACACTCGTTATCATACCAAGGGTTGACAATTCTATTCTTCTTTTTACACAACACTTTGTCAGAGAATTTTTTTATGGAGTTAGAGAGGGTTGTAAAATTATGATAGATATCTTTAATATTGTTCTTATATGATAGAATATTTAATTTAGTGTTTAAGTTCTTTAAGAAGACATCAACTTTATTTTTGTCAAAAAACAAGTGTGTTTATCACAGTTGGGCTCATGGTTGTTTAAAAGGTCAAAATTTACTATTTGGTTGTAAACAGGGATATATGAAATCACATAATCCACAACACTACTATCCAACCCATGGATAGAAGTCATTGGCTAGATTTTGGCCACTTCAGTAAACCATTGCAAATGATTAGATCTTGAGAACTACAAAGCTTGATTAGCTTTGTTCCATACAAATTCTCGGTCAAGTCTTTCGAATTTCTCTTGTATCTATTAGCTGAAACAGGGTCCTCGTCTAGCCAAAGAGGATTAGGGTTGGAATCATTCCTTAAGATAATAGCTTGATTAGTTGCAGTTCTAACATTAAAGTCTCCTAGTAGGAGGATACTACATTTCTCAGATTGTAAATATCTTTTTCTAAGCTTTTATAGGGACAATTTTGATCTATAATACTCCCATGCATGGTCCAAAGAGAGCTAATAATGCATGAGTGTGAATGCAACACCCAACTTAGCAAGGGTAATGAGTCTAAGTGGTCCATGTGGCATTTGTGATGACATTGTGTCCTTGTCATGGCTCGATGCACTATCATGGATTCCAATGCATTGACACATCTCTCGATGTGATACATGGATCTCAAAGCAAATGGCACAAATCTCAGTGTCTATAGATATGATCATAGATAGATACACGAGTCCCAATGTAGCATCACAGATCCCAATGTAATGTCGTGGATCTTGAGGCATGGTACACATATCCCAATGCACAATATCTACTAGAAGTGATGTGTCTAGCCTCTTAGCAAGCCATTAGATGGTAGCACCTGGTGACATCCCTTAACACAACAAATAGGGGTTAGTTATAATATTTTCCTAAGTCTTACCAAGGGGAACAATATCAACCCTTGTACATGCACCAAGTCTTAGGACAACCAATATTTCTCAAGTACCTAGGTGAAAGATAGACAAATATGGATAATAATGATGAAAGGGAAGGGAAAGAACTTCATGTGATGATCCTCAAAGTCTCAGACATGCATAGGTCTTTTTTATTCATTTGTTCATTCATCTAGCTTTCATGAGCTATGATTTTTTATATAATAGCTTTTGAGAGGAAGCTTAGCATTGAGTTACCTATCCTTAACATTGTTTCTTACTACCCTTTTATGCCTTTTTCTTTAAATGTTCAATTTATCGAACAAGTTCTTTTTTCTTTAGATATTCATAGATAAGCTAGGGACTAGGGGCATTGGCCTCATAGCGAGGTGGCATTGCTCAAGCTTTTATTTTTGGCTTTTGATTTTAGCTCTTCACCTATAACCTTTTTGGCTTTATTGATTAGTTTCTATCTTTTTGACCTTTTCTTTTGACCTTTGAGTAATCATACATGATTAAGACATGATGCAAGGAAGGTGGAAGATGATTAGTGTGGCTTCCTAGTCAACATCTTTTCGAAGTTGTTGAGCTTTCCTTGAACCCAGTAATGTCTTGAATTAAGTTGATCTTCCACTAAGCCCAACTTGATTGTATTAGAGTGGGTGTTCATGTTGTCTGGAGAAGTATGAGGTGGTTTATATGTACCCTTCATGAGTGAGCTCATTGAAAAAAGTTATTGGGTCTTGGGGACAAGGTAGTGTCAAGTGCAATAACGCTCTGATATATGTGCAACATCCAACAATTGTGTTATCACAGGATTTGTACTTGTGCAAAGCCCTCTACAAGATCCCCAAATCTTGCGTAACTATGGAAAAACCTACCAATGTAACTTAAGTAGGGACTTTCCTCGTTTTAGTGATGGAAGAGGTCCACCACAAGGGAGGCTTCCCTAGTGACCTCAAGGGATCAAATAACAAGCTTAGTAGCCAAGCCTACTGCCCCTTATCTTGATCACCAAATCATTGGTCTAAGTCAAGGAGAGAGAAGAGGTTTGAAGATAATTTGGTACTTGCTTGGAACAAGAACACTTTACAACATATGCATAACAACTTCCAAGCTAAAGTATGCAATAAAGACCTTTTTTAAACACTAGACAAGTTATATTTCTATGGCCGTTGCAAATTGTAGCAGTGAACCAATCTTATAACAATAATAAGTAATTTGTAACAACAACAATATTAAGTGCTAAAAAATACCACAATTGACCATGAAAAGTAAGCATGCTTCCAATGAAATGTTATCCAATTATTAAAGGAAATTTCTGAGTGAGTTAAGCCACTTTTAGATGAGTGTATGCGCTTCACCACCAGTCTAAAGATAGATAGCCAACCAATGCATAGCCTTAGCAACAATCACAAAGGGATCTCGAGCAAGAGGGCAACAAATTAATGTGATTTTAGATGGTCGTAACAAACTTTTATAGCAATAGTAAGATAGTACAAGTTTGCTAGGGTTAGAGTTAGTGTGGTTAGTAGAATGTTTGAGAGTTTTGAGAGAGGTGTTCTATCAATCATTTCACCATAAGAGTTGCTTTAAGATTAGTGCCTTTCTAGGGTTATGGAGTCTCAAATGCAAGCAATCTTGAAGGATGATCTACTTGAAATCAAGAGGTAGGATCTAAACCCTAAGGTGCAAACAAATTTGGGCCTTAGGCTTTAGATCTTGAGGAAAATGACGTCTAGGGTGCAAGTACATTTGGGCCCTAGAAATTGTTTCTTCCTTCTTGTAGCTTCAACTAGGTCAAAGATCAAATATCTAGGGCTAAAATCCTAAAGTACTAGCACTTTAGGGTTCCAACCCTAACAAGGACGATTAACCAATTTTAGACAAATATAACCTTGTGAGAGGAAGAAACACTTATGTTCCTCTCTTAGGGTTTCAATAAACAAGTCTTTTTGCAACAAAATAACAATTTCATCATAAACATCAATAGCATAAACAAGGATTGCAAAAATTTATTTCATCCAAGAAACCAAGATAATCTCACCCTAATTGTAGAAATATCCATCCAAATTAGCCAACTATCTACAAAAAGATCCTTTCCAAGCATAGCACATGAGAGAGAAAGACTAGTAGCCCCAAAAAGGGGGAACATTTCATAAGTACTCCTCCAAATGGTGAGAGAATGATGATGATAAAATGAAAGTGAGGGTTAACCTTTTTATATGAGGCTACCCTAACATATTTGTCCACATAACATAACAAAAGTTCAATTAAAGTAGGGTTGACCTCTCATTTAACCTTTACAAATGCTAAAAATACAAAAATAAATCATAATATCCCACACGTGTGAGACATCAAGCCTCCTTAGGTAAGGAGGGTGTCCAAAGGCCACATGACATCAATCCAGAGTGGAGTGGGGGAAAATGATGTCTCTCCCTACTCAAAATCAAACCAACCATCATCAATACCCTAAGAATCCATCAAACCTTAGCTCCATCAAACCCTAGAAGATGACATCATCATCAATCTAGGCCCAACGTCT
The DNA here is from genome assembly GCA_009831015.1 of Picea engelmannii. Taxonomy (NCBI): domain Eukaryota; kingdom Viridiplantae; phylum Streptophyta; class Pinopsida; order Pinales; family Pinaceae; genus Picea; species Picea engelmannii. The sequence continues at coordinate 467,275 of ML791798.1, forward strand.
AGGATTTGAGTGCTACGTCCATGCCTTGGGGAGCTGCATCTCATCTTTGTCATGTCTCTGATTGTCTGCTACTGCAACATTCCCGATCCTGGTGGAAAATAAGTCCTGGGGTACTTTGCCTAGCCTATGGGCTTCCAACCCCTTTGTGTGCCATCATGACTGAATTTGCTCACACCAAGCCCATCTGTCCATCGTCCAAGGTTCCAAGGATGTGAGAGCTGATGTCTAAAGGTGGTGAGTCATTGGATGACCCATTGCTCTCCATCACACATGCCAAGGTCCTACAAATAAGACACAACGTCCTGTGCACAATCCCATGACGTACCTCAAAGAACCATATCACTAGCATCCAAAACAAATCAAAGTATAAAATTGGTTATCCAAGGCTCATAAGAAACATTAGTCCCTAAAGCATGCTAAGTAAGCTGTAAATTAAGATATAAGCCATGTGAGACAATTCCCCTTAGTATCCCCTTCAAGCATTACACCAGCCCATGACCCCATGTGAGTATCCTAGTTTAAGTATGGGAGGGCCTTCATCCAACCCTATTATAGGTGTGCCACCTAGACAAGAGATAAAATAACCCAGGTTGAGGGATAGGTCTCGAGGGAAGCATGAAATAAAGAAACCCTTCAAGATTAAGTGTGAAAGGGATGTAGTTTTGGGCTTACTTCATGGATTATGGTGTCGCTGAATCCATTTCTATGAGTGCCTTTGTAGAGGGAGCACTTGCTGGCTTGAGACACCCTTTCCTTTATACTTTTTGCATTTCGAACCTCTTATTTTTCCTTTTGATACTCAATTATCATTTGCAAGTCCCCTTTATAAGGTTTCAAGCTTCATTCCTTCATTTTTTACTGGGATGTTGTTCTTTATAATTTGGTGCATTAATTTGCATCCAAACATAGACGATTACCATTAGAGGGGGTAGAGCTCTAGCTGGTCTGAGGCTTTTATGGTGGACTTATCATTTATAACATAGTATAAATATATGGAGCAATTGCATCAACCTCTGGGCCTTCAACCCTTTCTTCTCATGAGAGAATGGACCATGACCCATTACCAAAGTTTGGTACACTATGAGAGGCTCCACGATGGAAAGTGTTAAGTATGGTGGGGAATGAAGCATTACCCTTGTGAGGCCCCCCAAGTAGTACCCATTTTCCTTGGGCGGTAACATCACGGGACTAGGGCATAGAAGATGACCACCAAGGTGAAACAAAGCAGTTGACACAATTTCCCAAACTAGTGATTAATTATCCAACTTCAACCAAAGATCCTCTTCCACATGTCAGACAAATTAAGCACAACACTTTGCATAAAAGGATTAACATACCTCATGGCGATGATGGCTTACCATCTACCATACTTTGGGTTGCTTGGACGTGACGAGTCTTGGTTGACCTATAGTTGTAAAGGTGAATGAGGGGGGTTTCTGGGATGCCATCTGTGGACATGCTGATCATCATCATGGTCGGGATCATGTTCTCCATTGCGAGCCATGAGACATGAACTCCTCTAGTTACCCCTAGGCATGAGGGAGAACATCTGGCTCCAACATGGAGACATGTTCTCACCGTAGAGTGCATGAGAACCTCAACATCTTTGGTTATCCAAGACCTGCAATCTTGCGTGCACTTCAAACGACAACACCCTTTAGAAGTATCCACCGATGTTAGTGATAAATCCAAAACCACGCTGAAAATAATTTTTTTCACTAAGCTACAAAATAATAAGGAAATAACATACAATGATCAAGTGCAATTTCCTAACACGTATTCATTATATACAAATGAGAATGTGACATAAAAATGCAAGACTATACTAGCATGAATACATGATGCAACATATATACAAAAGAAGTGCAAGATGCAAATGCCCTAACCTACATTAATCTGTGTTAGTTTTAGGAAGTCACTTCTCTTCCCCATGATGGGGCTTGAGAAGGGACCCACTAATGGGTAGTGGACGTTTCCTTCTCTGCAACGTGGATAATTAGTAAGAATCATTGACACACTTCTCTTCAATCGTGTAGGGGCCAAGCCAAAATTTCCCAAAATCCTTACGTGTATTAGGCTGGCCCTTTCTTGTATCCCACTCTAAGACCAATTCTCCTTGTTTGCAATGCCCTCCTTTAAGATCAACTATTTCTTGAATTACCTTGGTATATTGCTTCGAGGGGGGTGGGATTCCATTGTAAGAATATCTTCTTGGCTCGGTCTAATCAACAACTCTTTATCACCTTTGTTCAATATTGTGACATAGCCAACTTCTTTGTCTTTTTACTTGTCTACTTGCTACTGGTAATCTTCCCTTTTTGGCCACACCATGTCATCAAAATCTTCTTCTTGGATGAAAGGGAGGTCATCTGTGAAAAATTCTAAAGGGGACTCCTTGAATTTCTTAGGGAGCTCCTCTAAGGGATCCTCAAGGTCAAGGTCAATCTCTTCAACATGATCCCTTGCCATTGGTAGGTTGGGTAGGTGAGCATTGGTCTCAACATCCATGGGTGTAGCAGCATAGGTCAAATCCATCTGTAAAGTACCACCCAACATTGCAGTAAATTTTCTAGACAAAAACATTCCCCAAACATCCGGGACATCTATGACCTCAATGTCCATTAGGAAAACTATCTCTGGCTATTGGTCAAGGAAAACCTTCAATTTTTCTATCACACCATGCGTGGGAATAGCCCTAGATTCAATCTTGTAGACATTTTTGTAAGACCTTGTGACTTCCAAACCTAATTGTCTCATTACTTTCATTTCCATGACATTTACACCCACCCCTGAGTCAAGCATACAATAGAATTTATTGTTCATTTGCAAGGAAATGTAAAAAGATGGGTGCTCATCATAATGTGGTTTGAATTGGTTAGCTTGCAATATTATAAGAGTGTCCACAGGTTCATCTTGTATTCTAAAGAAATTTTGAACTTTGCTTCTCATCAAAGGAATATTAATAATTTTTGTTAGAGGTACAAGTACGTTTATCTTTGCCAAGACGCCATTTATGTCAATATTAAAGTCAATGGCACTTGTCTTCAACAAAGTGGAACTAGGAGGAAGATTCTTTGTTGGTGGTGGAGGAGGCCATGGTCGAGGGAACATAGGGTCACTGGGAGGAGCTTGAGGTGCACTTCTTTGTCCTATGTACACTTGTAATTCCTTCTTCCTAAGCTTCTCTCTTTATTCCTCATTCATTTTGTTTATGATATCTATCCCGGTCCTCTTGCTTGCCTCTGTCTTGCCCTCCTCAAGTTGTTCTAGTGTAATATTGAGGCACTATTGGGAAGATATGGAAAATATATAGTTTATGGTATCAAAGACATTCATATGATCATGTTCTCCATTGTTCCTTGGGCATTCATGTGAATCCCCACAAGGTAGGCGCCAAGGAGTCTCTGTCAATTTTCACATGCAACTCTATGTGACTAATTTTCAGATCTGAAAATTGCTTTCCAATGAGCTAACAATAAAACCCTAGCTATTATCACTGAACAATTTTACACTGAAAATTGTTGACCAAAAATATATGTAGGGGAAACAACAAGATCAAAGATGAATCATCAACACATATACGAGACACAAGTTTCTATTTTGTAACCTTGTTAATTTCAGAAATTCTGAGGACAAAACCAACCCTCCCAACCAATACAAATCCACTAAAATGTGAGGACAACCTTATTCTCCAATAATATAAAATATAAAAAAACCAAATCTCGACAATATCCCTGGAAATTTCCCCTGCCCACAAATCTGTTGCAGACCACTTGTACGGCTTGTTAACGTCACCTGTCAATCTATACAGATCTGCTCCTGCCCAAAAAACTTTGTACATGATTCACCTCATTGCAAAACACATACATATGCAACTGTGCCCACTGCAACCCGCATATATGCGATTCACCTTCCTGCAACCAACACACATATGTTACTGTGCTTTCTACAACCTGCGTATATATGTGATTCCTCCCACTGCAATCCACATACAAGTACATAAAATGTGTATGGACATCTTCATACAATTTGCTCTCTGTGACTTCCTCTCTTCTAGGACAGATTTGCCACCATTGCAGAATTTCCCTTTGCTGAAATCACCAAGTCTCCTAGCACAAGTGCTCACTCACTTATGCTAACTCCATCCTTACACAATGAGCCAATGTCACAATGATCTTTCTCCTTTAGATACAAGTCTAATGAGTGAGTTTAGGAGCCCTTCCTAAACTCAACAGTTAATTAGAATATTTTATTCTCCTTTTGTGGGTGTGGAACCCCATCACACGCCCACTAAGCCCATCAACTTGCCCATGAGGCCTTAGCCTCATTTATAGGATGATTTCACTACAACCAAAGGCTTATCTGATGTCAACGAAGGTTCCCACATCCTTGACATCTCGGCTTCTTGTGAAAATACCTCTCGAAGATACAATAAACAACAGTCTCTTCTCAAATTTATAATATTCGAAGGATCTAGAGTGTTGGGGACCCTTTGTTCATTTGGAGCCCTATGTTTCCACACCTGGTTTGATATTTGAGGCGGGCCCCTGAAAGGAGGCTTGGTGGCTTGTTGTTGTGACATTTCCAAATTAGTGATCTTGTTCATCATTAGGGTTTGATTCTTGGAAAGGTCATTTATTGCTTCTTCAATCCTTTGTGCCCATGGAGTGCTAACATATTGAGTGGGTTCAACATTGTGTAATGTTCTTGGTTTGGTATCAACCTTGGCTCTTGGGGCATAGAAAGATTCTACCTTATAGGTTGAAAGATTAACCTCGATTTTTGCAGCCACTTCTTGGGCCTCTTCAAGGGTCTTTGGAGTCTTGATCTTAAGCATGTATTCAAAATGTCTTAGGAAGGCCTTCATGTGGAGGAAAACAAGATGATATTTTTTGGGGTGAAGTTTGCTAGGTATTTGTTGGAGTAGCTTTCAAACTTGGCATCAAATTCTTTGACATTTTCATTCTCTATATTCTTTATTTCAGTAAGTCATGTTATTGCACAATTTTTACTTGCCCAAAGCCCAAGGCAAGTGGATACAAAATTGACATAACTGGGAATGAACTATCACTGTCACCTTAATAGGAAATCCCTTTCTATTTAGGAGTATGTTGCAGTACCCCAGGGGAGACGTCCCCAGTGACCTGAGGGTTTGAGAAAGTTAAGACAAATGATACAAGAATATCCCTTCCCTCTCACAGGTCAATCAAGTTAAAAGGGTTCTTTATGTCTTATAGAGATGAAGCAAATGTGTAATGTTGTGTACCTGCCCATAACAAGACAATAAAATAGAAAAATGGCACTTTCCAAGTACCAAAATGATATTAGTGCTTCATAAGACAATGAACTCTTAAGAAATGTACTAGCTAATATATAATTGCAGTAGTATAACAATTTATAACAACAATAAGAAATTTGCAACAACCACAATAATTATGCTTCAAAATGCTTGATAAAAGACTTGAAATAATATATTTAACTAGGCAAATTGATAATAGATAGTCACAAACAGTTTTAGCAATGTATAGCTAGCATAATATGTCACTTTTAGGGTTAATTTGTTGCTATTAGATGGTTGTAGCAATCTTTTGCAACAACATCAAGTAGGTTAATGATTTAGGCTAATCTAAGGTTAGTAGGAGTTAGTAGGTGTTCAAGAGAAGATGTTCTGAAAATTGTTTGATCAATCAACACTTGTAATGGGTAGACTAGTGCCTTCTAGGGTAATGGAGTCAATGTTGGCAGCAACAACTCTTAGAGGAAAATAACAATGATAATGTTTAGTCAAAGGGGATGGAAAGAGGTGTTGGTAGCCTAAGGCCTTAAAAATCCTAGTCCTAGAGATAATTGCTAAAAAGTAATAAAAATTCGGCCCTAGCGATTTTTCTTTTCCTTAGACAAATTGAAATAAAATATGCAATAGGAAATGAAGTAGGGTTACTAGAGTGCTACAATGGTAGGGCTCTAGTATCTATTTCTAGACAGGTGCCTTTCAATAAATCTTAGCAAGTGGAAGATTATAGAGTAAAAGATAGTAACATATGTCTTTCTCCTAGGGTTTCAAGCAAGCAATTTCATAATCTTTGACATGAAACAAGTAAATTCACCATAAGAATTCATTCACAATAAAGAAATGTAGATTTTCTACTTCACCAAGAATAATCAAGCATAAACCCTAGTTGAAGATCCTTTGCATGAAAATTTGCCAAAATACACCAAGATTTGCCTCCTCAAAAGTTGCGCACCACTTAATTTCAGCCAATAATCCTTAAAGAGGGCCGAATTTCAGACCACCACTTGTGTGATGAGTAAATGATGAAAAAATGAGAGTTTTCTCTCTCTATTTATACAATAATTATGACCTTTAATTAAAATTAGGTCATCAAAAGGCCGACATGGCCAAATTACATAAAAAATCTAGTTTTTACATAAATGTCATTAATTAAACCCTAAAATCACTTTTAGAGGTGACGTCACGCCCTTTTAAGGTGATGTTGAGCCTCCTGGGTGGAACGTTGGGTCCCAAGTGCAAAACATTAGGCCTGCCAAGGCCCTGGATGATGCCACATGTGCCAATTAGCACACAACTACCTCCATAATTCCAATCCTGATGTTGGGTGATGTCTAGGGTCACAAAAGGTGATGTCATGGGCCTCCCAAGGCCAACATCCAGGTGGAAGAGAAAAACCCCCCTGGGTCTAGGTCTGCCAAGGTGTCTTCGGTGAAAAGTCCTTCTTTCTTTCTGGTGCAAGTCTTTGACACCTCCATGCCCCTGGCGGGGGTCACAACATCCATCTGTGGGCTTTTAGCCCCATGGAGGTCCGAACTAATCATCTCCCCATATCTACCTGTCCACCGGGGAAAGTCCTGGAGAAGCAACAAGTATGCCCTCCATGGGCTCATAAGTCATAGGGAGAATAACAATGTCAATCACATCCGATAATCAAATTACTCAAACATGTGCATCAAACCCCCCTTTACCCAGACCAATGCTCAAAGACGTTATGTAGTTTAACAAGTCAATTTTGGAGAGGGTCTCATGATGTCCTATTGGGCTAATCATCCTAAAGGTTTGGGTGTTTCCTAGGTGAGATCCAATCTAGGTCATGTGAGTGTGTGGAATGGTGTAGGGGAAGTGTTTGGGTAGAGGGTGCAATGATAACAGGGAAATGTAGGTCTTTCCTGTGGGTGCCTCTGTAGAGGGCGAGATTCACCTTATCATGGATGCCTATGTTTCCTAGCCCATTCAATGCCTTTTATTCTTAGTCTTATTGCTTTTTGGTCTTTTTCTTTTCAAGGGAAACGCGGGGGGACACTATCCTAACGTGGTGACTAGAAGTGACAGTGTTACCCACAAGCATTTCACGAAAATGAGAAGACTGGCTCATGATGAGAGCCCCTTTCTCTTGGATATGCCACAAAGAGCCACTACCCTGATTTGGTGACCAGATAGATGGTAGTGTCATACCACTACATGCCCATGGACCTAATAGGCCGGCTCACGATGAGACCACCCATCCACCAACTAGTACCTTTTTATCTTATGAGTCCCCTTTTCTTACTGAGAAGCCTTTTATTGCTTTCTCATGAATCTCTGGGCGAAGCATCTCCAAGTACCAAAATGATATTAGTGCTTCATAAGACAATGGAATCTTAAGAAACGTACTAGCTGATATAGAATTGCGGCAGTATAACAGTTTATAACAACCATAATAAATTTGCAACAACCACAATAATTATGCTTCAAAATGCTTGATAAAAGGCTTGAAATAATAACTTTAACTAGGCAAATTGATAATAGATAGTCACAAGCAATTTTAGCAATGTCTAGCTAGCATAATATGTCACTTTTAGGGTTAATTTGCTGCTGTTAGATGGCCATAGTAATATTTTTCAACATCAACAAGTAGGTTAATGATTTAGGCTAATCTAAGGTTAGTAGGAGTTAGTAGGTGTTCAAGAGAAGATTTTCTGAAAATTGTTTGATCAATCAACACTTGTAATGGGTAGACTAGTGCCTTCTAGGGTAATGGAGTCAATGATGGTAGCAACAACTCTTAGAGGAAAATAAAAATGATAATGTTTAGTCAAAGGGGATGGAGAGGATGAGAGAGGTGTTGGTAGCCCAATGCCTAAAAAATCCAAGTCATAGAGATAATTGCTAGAAAGTAATAAAAATTAGGCACTGGTGATTTCTCTTTTCCTTATATTGAAATAAAATATGCAATAGGAAATGAAATAGGGTTACTAGAGTGCTACAATGGTAGGGCTCTAATATCTACTTCTAGATAGGTGCCTTTCAAGAAATCTTAGCAAGTGGAAGATTATAGAGAAAAAGATAGTAACATATGTCTTTCTCCTAGTGTTTCAAGCAAGAAATTTCATAATCTTTGACATGAAACAAGTAAATTCACCATAAGCATTCATTCACAATAAAGAAATGTAGATTTTATACTTACTTCACCAAGAATAATCAAGCATAAACCCTAGTTGAAGATCCTTTGCATGAAAATTTGCCAAAATACACCAAGATTTGCCTCCCCAAAAGTTGCGCACCACTTAATTTCAGCCAATAACCCTTAAAGAGGGCCGAATTTCAGAGCACCACTTGTGTGATGAGTGAATGATGAAAAAATGAGATTTTTCTCTCTCTATTTATACATTAATTATGACCTTTAATTAAAATTAGGTCATCAAAAGGTCGACATGGCCAAAGTACATCAAAAATCCAATTTTTACATAAATGTCATTAATTAAACCCTAAAATGACTTTTAGAGGTGACGTCATGCCCTTCTAGGGTGATGTTGAGCCTCTTGGGTGGAATGTTAGGCTCCATCTACAAAATGTTAGGCTTGCCAAGGCCCTAGATGATGCCACTCGTGCCAATTAGCACCCAACTACCTCCATAATGACAATCCCGATGCTGGGTGACGTCTAGGGTCACAAAAGGTGATGTCATGGGCCTCCCAAGGCCAACGTCTAGGTGGAAGAGAAAAAACTCCCTGGGTCTAGGTTTGCCAAGGTGTCTCCGGTGAAAAGTCCTTTCTTTCTGGTGAAAGTCTCTGACATCTCTCTGCCCCTGGATGGAGTCACAACATCCATCTGTGGGCTTTCAGCCTCATGGAGGTTCGAGTTAATCATCTCCCCAAATGTACCTGTCCACCGGGAAAAGTCCTGCAACAACAACAAGTACACCCTCAATGGGATCATAAGTCACATGTATCATAACAATGCCAATCACATCCAATAATCAAATTACCCAAACATGTGCATCAAACCCCCTTTTACCCAGACCAATGCTCAAAGACGTTATGTAGTTTAACAAGTCAAGTTTAGAGAGGGTCTCAGGATGTCCTATTGGGATAATCCTCCTCAAGTTTGGGGTGTTTTCCAGGTGAGATCCAATCTAGGTCATGTGAGTGTGTGGAATGGTGTAGAGGAAGTGTTTGGGCAGAGGGTGCAGTGATAACAGGGAAATGTAGGTCTTGCCTATGGGTGCCTCTGTAGAGGGAGAGATGCACCTTATCATGGATGCCTTTGTTTCCTAGCCCATTCAATGCCTTTTATTCTTATTCTTATTTTTTTTTTGTCTTTTTCTTTTCAAGAGAAAAGAAGGGGGACACTGTCCTGGCGTGGTGACCAGAAGTGACAGTGTTAGTCCACAATCATTTCACGGAAATGAGAAGGCTAGCTCGTGATGAGACCCCCTTTCTCTTGGATATGCCACCAAGAGTCACTACCCTAGTTTGGTGACCAGATAGATGGTAGTGTCATACCGCTACATGCCCATGGACGTAATAGGTTAGCTCACGATGAAACCTCCCATCCACTAACTAGTACCTTTTTATCTTACAGGTCCCCTTTTCTTACTGAGAAGCCTCTTATTACTTTCTTGGGAATCCCTGGGTGAAGCATCTCAAAGGTTTTATTTTGGCTTTGAACTCTTGCCAACTACTTTTTCCCTCAAGGCCTTTATCCCCTTCTTCCCACAAGGCAAGGTACAACCCTTCCTAGTGTGGCAAACCCAATGCCCAAACCAAGGTAAGGGAAGATGAGAGGAATAATAATGAAAAGTGGTAAGTATGGAAGGAATGGACGATGACCTTTCATATACCCACCCAATGGAAACTCATCCTAAAGGGGAAACAACTTACTAGGGCACTCTGTCACACTCCTAGGTATCAAAAAGTTAAAGAGAATAATTTCCAAGCAAACATTATGAAATGGAGAGTTCAGTGCAACATATTCAAATGCTTCTAAAATCAGAGTGACACATACCATGACACCCAGACTCATTACCTAATGGAGAAAGACCTACTTCTACTTTAGGACCAAGCTGATGGGATGGATGCTGCTACTGCTGATAGATGGGATGCACTAAAGAAAAGATGGGCCCTCCAGGGCCTAGCTCAAGTCACATGGCTCTCGACACTTCGTGTCTAGGACCTGTGGGCCTCAAGACATGATATCCTTAGTTATCCCTAGGATAGGGGATAACAAGTCACATCAATAATAAATTAGGATCCTCCTTAGCACCCCATCTTTTAAGGAAAGGTCTTTGCAAATTGGTCCTAGGTCTTAATTCTTTTGCTAGGGAGACTAGTATACCACCTCCTAGCGTCATTGATGAAAGTGGATGAGAAGAGTTTCATCACCACATATTCAACATCATCACTCATAGGTTTAAATTGAAAAAAGACCCAAAATTTCTCCAAATGCTATTCGACAGTAGTCATCGAATGATTGGTCTAGGTCAAGGAGAGAGAAGTGTTTTGAAGATGATTTGGTACTTTCCTGGAACAAGAACACTTTACAACATATGTATAACAACTTCAAAGCTAAAGTATGTAATAAAGACCTCTTTTAAACACTAGACAAGTTAGATTGCTATGGCCGTTGCAAATCGCAGTAGTAAACCAACCTTATAGCAACAATAAGTAATTTGCAACAACAACAATAATAAGTGCCCAAAAACACCACAATTGACCATGAAACGTAAGCATGCAACCAATGAAATGTTATCCAATTGTTAAAATAAATTTTTGAGTGAGTTAAACCACCTTTAGATGAGTGTATGTAACAAATCATTGTGATTTTAGATGGTTGTAGCAAAATTTTATAATAACAACAAGAAATTTACAAGTTTTCTAGGGTTAGAGTTAGTGTGGTTAGTAGAATGCTTGAGAGTTTTGGGAGAGGTTTTTTATCAATAAATTCACCACAAGAGTTGCTTCAATATTAGTGCTTTTCTATGGTTATGGAGTCTCAAATGCAACCAAGCTTGAAGGATGATCTACTTGGAACCAAGGGGTAGGATGTCAACTCTAAGGTGAAAACACATTTGGGCCAAGGGATTTAGATCACGAGGATAAGGATGTCTAGGGTGCAATCACATTTGGGCCCTATAAATCGTTTCTCCCTTATTTTAGCTTCAAATAGGTCAAAGATCAAATATCTAGGGATAAAATTCTAAAGTGATAGATCACACCAAGCCCATCTATCCATCATCCAAGGTTCCAAGGATGTGAGAGTTGATGTCTGAGGGTGGTGAGTCATTGGATGACCCACTGCTCTCCATCACACATGCCAATGTCCCACAAATAAGACAAAACATCCTATGAACACACATAAGACGTCCCTCAAAGAATAATGTTAGGTCCATCCAAAACAAATCAAAGTATAAAACATGGTTGGCCAAGGTTCATAAGAAACCCTTCAAGAGTAAGTGTGAAAGTGATGTGGTTTTGGGCTTACTTCATGGCTTATGGTGTCATTGAATCCATTTCTATGAGCGCCTTTGTAGAGGGAGCGCTTGCTGGCTTGATATACCCTTCCTCGATACTTTTTTCATTATGAACCCATTCTTTTTCCTTTTGATACCCAGTTATCATTTGCAAGTCCCCTTTATAAGGTTTCAAGCTTCGTTCCTTCATTTTTTACTGGGACATTTCCCTTTATAATTTGGTGCATTCATTTGCATCCAGACAGGGGTGATTACCATTAGAGGGGGTAGAGCTCAAGTTGGCTCGAGGATTTTATGGTGGCCTTATCATTTATAACACAATATAGATATATGGAGCAACTGCATCAATCTTTGGGCTGTCATCCCCTTCTCATGAGAGAATGGGCCATGACCCATTATTGAAGTATGGTACACCAAGATGGAAAGTCTTAAGTATGGTGGGGAATTGAATGTTACCCTTGTGAGGCCCCCCCAATAGTACCCATTTTCACTAGGCGGTGACATCACAAGACTAGGGCATAGAAGCAGACTACCAAGGTGAAACAAAGCAACTGACACAATTTCCCAAACTAGTGATACATTATCCAACTTCAACCATAGGTCCTTATCCACATGCCGGACAAATTAAGAACAACACTTTGCATAAAAGAAATAACATAACTCATATTGACAATGGCTTACCATCTTCCATACTCTGGGTTTCTTGGATGTGATGAGCCTTGGTTGACCTATAGTTGTAAAGGTGAATGAGGGGGGATACTGGACTGCCATCTGTGGACATGCTGATCATCATGATGGCGGGATCATGTTCTCCATTACAGTCCACGAGACATGATTTCCTCTAGCTAGCCCTATGTAGGGGGGGTAACAAGTAGTACTCAAACCAATATCTTAGGGCACTAACTAATGAGGCTACATGACTACCCAAGTACTAGAGAGTGATCTCCCCGAGTGTTGTTCTCAATGTATTATAGCAACAAGACAATCGATTGGTTTATATAAAGTTGATTTATGGTATACCTTGGGGACTTCCTATATACCCAAGGGTACGTAGAAGTGAGATTCCATATACAATAACTGTCTGATGCGATACTACTGGAAGTGGTACCAATATGGGTTACAAGGGTTTACAACAATGTGATTCCACTTGTATTTCATGTCTGTATTCTTCCCCTACCACAATTTTACCTGCTGAATGATATATCACTATGTTATTTAAAAATTCTGAAACACATCTCTAAAAATAATCAAAATTTATCAGCTTGCTAACCTAAGAAAAAGCTCTGAAGATCACCATAAAATAACTTGTGCAAGGTAGGGTTTGAGGTTGGAAATGTAAAATGATCACAACTTTTTCTATACTTCTCAGATTGGCTATTATGACCCCAATTATGAAATACTATAGCTTCTCTAGATCTATTGACACTAGTTTGACTGAAATCCATGCACTCTATCAAAATATACTTAATCTGCGAAATTCACGACCTTCTAAAAAAAACCCTATAAAAACGTTGATTTTAAATCAATGGTATCTCCACTTTTCAGACTCCATTTTGGATGATTTGGTTTTTTGAAATTGATTATTTTTCAAGAGGAACTCATCCCTCAAGTTGTATTTTCCAAATTATGCACAGAAAGTTTCAAAAATCAACATAATGCTTCCATCCTTTTTTTTTTGTTTGTAAAAAATCAGCAAAGAAACAAAATTCTCACTTTGTTCCCAAAAATTCTCCCACTTCATGCCCAATAAAGAGATTTGATAGCATTTTCAATGTACTCAACTCCAAAACTTCAAAGGAATCACATAAAATGTAGTGCAAAACCCAAGAATACAAGAGAAAAGAGACCCTAAGAATAATCTCTTTGATAATCAAAATAGAGAGTTATGTTCACTTGTCTCTTCAAGGAGACAACCTCCAAGAGAAATGCTCCAAATACAATAACAAATTTTGACAAAACATTAATTAACATTCTACTCAATATATAGCTATCCATAAAGTATCTTAAATAACTATGGGTCCCTTATAATGAGATCCAATCAACTAATTTGGGTCTTATTAATAAAATCGACCCTTTTTATAATGTGCAAATATTAACTAACTATTTAATGGGACTTATTCAAGGAAGGTGGCCTCACACATTAATAAAATATCTAAGGGGTTAAGGTAGGACCCTAACACAATACCATTTTGTTAGAGAAATCATTGAATAGAACAAATTATTGTTGGAAAAAATTGATACATTGAAAAGTGTTACAATTAGTACTAAAATTTTTGGTGTAGAGAATCAATGGGCATTGGTGCCCTTAGCAACAAATTATTTGAAAGCTTTCCCTTGCCCCATTTTTTGCAAGGAAAACAATTGGAAGAATGTTTAACATGTGTTATATTATTTGTAGGTTCCCATAACAAAGGGGGTCTAGGGGGGATATGAGCTCCTTTGGATGGGAAGGCACGAGGGTTTAATGTCCTTGAAAAACAAATTAGGTATGATTTTAGTTCATTTTTTGATTTTTCAACCAATGTTTTTTTGGCTCATTATAAATTAATTCTAGTTAAATTATTAAGGTTGTAATCTAATATGAGATAATTGATTAGGGTTTTGGACACCCAAAATACCTAAATTTGTATTTTGAATGGTGAATTTAACACAAGGAAAAAGAGAGTTGTGGAACTCTTAAGTTGGATGGTTTTTCGGGTTAAGGTTTTCCAAGGAAAATCTTTGTATACTCTATGTGCACCATTGTTATTCTTAAATTTTTTAGATTATGTCAATGTTACCCTCTTAAGGGTGACAACCTTTGGATGCCCTCACAACGATATCATGTACCTGCTTACATGAGATATTATGCATTTCTTCATCAGATCCAAACGACGTCTTTTATTTCTCCAATTGAGACATGATGCTTGCTCGATGAACCATGCCGTTTCTCATTTCAAATGCTTAGATATCAGATATATCTCGATGGTCCAAGTTACCTCATAATTAGTCCATGTGTAATACTTACCTAGGCATGATGATATAATCTCCTAACATGTCGTAAAGTTGTGGTTACCTTACGACTGTTGATTATAATGCCATAACATATAAAATTTGATCACTTGCATCATATTACCTTGGGGAATATGTCTCTTATTAAAAGCGTGTCCTTCTTAAGATGATTCGTACTACTAGGTGTTTAGAATAGATATCGTAATACATATCCTAACCATACTAAGCATTTCCATCTCCCTAAGTATCACTCATCTCCATCCACATTAAAAAAACATCTTGTCATGCATGATCTCTTAGAGGTAAAAAGGAAAGGTCAATTAAAATCCTAAATCAAGTAAAGCCACAAAGGCTAAGAGGTGAAGAGAAATACAAATAAATTACAACTACTTCGCTATGCCCCCCCCCGCCTTGAAGTCCTAAGAGAAAAATGACAATCTAAAGAAAAAAAGGACTTAGAAAAAATAATGATTAATCAAAAGAAAAAAGAAAGGGGAAGTGTGTGCAGACCAAAGTAGTAAAGCTCCCTCTATAAGGCTACTATAAAAAAACCGCCTAGCTAAAATAAATCTAGAGACATAAAAAGATAAAAAGGGTGACTTATGCATGTCTAAGACTTTGAGGGTCATCACATGGATCATCCCCTTTCTATTTTCATCACTAATTTCATTAGTTGCCTATTTTCTACCTGAAAACTTAGGAAACATGGGTTTTCCTTAGGAATGAACTCATTTAAAAAATTAATAATGTTTCCCTAGGTAAGATTTAGGAAAGTGTCAAAATTAATTTAAATTGTTATGCTTACTAGAAAATTGTCACTTGGAAATTACTAATTAATGGTTTTTTAGGAGGCTAGAGCCGTTATCCTAGGTGGATATTACACATTGGAGCGCTATTGGAAGGGAGAATTTCATCTTGACATATGAATTATTTCATTAATGGAGCAAAACATTGAGTTTAATTAACCACTTTGAACCTCTCCTAAAGGGGGCACACCATGAAAATCATTATTTTATGGTGATTTGACCTTGCTTAAGGAAGAAAATCATTATTTTATTGTAAAAGCACATTTAAAAAATATTATCTTGCTCATGTTTGTTGGAGAAAATGGTTTTACCCATGGTCTTGTTTTTACCCATGGTTTTTGTAAATAGTTTTGGTCCTCTTCATTTATAAAAGAAGGACTCTCATTTGTAAAAGGGATTTGGAGAATAATAAAGGAAAAATTTCCGCCTAAGGTTGTGGTCTTTTGTTTTGGGGTTTTATATTTTCTTAATGGAGAGTTCTTGAGACGTTTGTTGATAAAGAGGAGAGTGATGCAAGCTATAATTTTGGTGGAGAGTTAGGATGTAATTATAACCCTCCACTTATTTTTTTTTTTTGTTATTTGGATTTATTTCAAGGAAAGACTCTTTAGTTTTTCTTTATTAGATCTAGATTTTCTGAATTTTTTTATTGCATCAAGTTGTTTGCACAGGTTGATTCAACACCCTTAGTACAACCCTCATCCTTTCAAGAATTGACGCTTTTCCCCAACCAATGATGAGGGAAAATACTAGTTCACTATTTTATTAATAAATCCTAGAAAATCTTGACTACATTGCCCAATGGAAGACCTTGTTTTCCTAAAAACAATTCCACTCAAAACTTATAAGAAATTTCATCTATTTTATTTTTTTTCCTTTTGAGCTTCAACGATTCATCTTTTATTCAGATTTTCATATGCTAACTCGTATTTCAATGAATATTTTCATGGTTGGCACCGAGAGGGATTTAGATCTGATGCCTATACATTTAAAAAAAAATCTATTCCTGTTAAATTAAAGCATGTTTGAAATGGTGTTCTTAATTTATTGACCGTGCATTGTGTTGATGTTTGGACAACATCGGGAATACATTCTTTCATATATATATATATATATATGACATAATATTTATAATACAACGCATAAATATACTTAGTAAATAAATAGTTACTTATTATCCAAGTGACACATCCTTTCATGGATGGTCACCATATGTTCTATATATATGAAACTCTCATCATTGTAATAACATCAATTTAATACAAGAATTTTATATTGTACTTGTGTCTCTATGCATGGTTATTCTTCTTGTGATCTTGGTTATTATTGCTGCTATTGTTCATGGTTTATGCTTCAGTTCAAGTAAATTTATAAAGTAACTGAATGTAATTGAACAACATTAAAATCCAA
>ML791798.1:523895-540986 GCA_009831015.1 Picea engelmannii
GCTTAGACTTGATTTTGCAAGATATTCTTTATCAGTCATGAAATTTAATTCATAAACAAACAAGAATAAAAAGACTTCCAAAGATAAATCAAACACCTTTAAAACATGCTACTGAAATATGTAATTCAGTTTTGAATCCTACTTCCTTCAATAAGACCTTGCTATCATCAAGAGGATTAATCTTTCTAGTAAACTCAGAATGAATGAAAACTAAAAATATCTCACTAATATAGAGAAAAACTTATGGCTGTAGTTCTCCTTCTATTCTCTCCCCTTTGTCTCTTCATTTTATTGAGATTTTATGCTTCCTCAATAAGTTGAGGTAGTTCAACCACTTTCTTTAGTTAATCCAGATTGGATTAACTAATTAGTTTGAGAGAAGTAATTAATAATAATATATAAATAAGGGTCTTTAATAATAACTAAATAGGTGGGACCCCTTATGACTCCCATTTATTTCCTTTTATAAAAACAAATATCCAAATAATTTAATTCAAAACAACTCCTTGTAACTCCAGCTTCATATATATATGCTCAATAATAAATATCAACAAAATGTAATATAATCGTGCCCCCCAAAAATAAAATCATATCCAAAACAAAATATATCTATTTTATCCTCAAAAGATGCCTAAATAAAATCTTGTTGTCCAAAAACTTGGTCAAAATAATGAAATATTGTCTTCAATACTAAACAACATCAAAAATCATCAAAATCCATATTTGTTGTGGGAGGCATTTTGCCTCTTTTCACTGCTATCCTCCCTTGAATTTTTTGTGGCAGCCTTTAGTTAATTAGAACCTTAGGGTTGCACTGCACTGATCACGTGAGATAAGTCATCCTTTAGGTGGAGGCGTGAAGACACACACTTGGAAGACTATTTAGATGAAATGGAGGGGGAGGCCACTACTTTCCCTTTGTCTTGCACAGGTTGTGGGATATCAATTTTTAGTCGTTTGTTGGCATGCAAGGACTGTACTGGAAAAAAAATATGGGGAACTTGAGCATTGGGATTAACTGTTGGTGGTGGTGGTAAAGGAAATGACACAGTGGGCCAACCATGGCGGTGAGAGACATATTGATGAAACATTTCTTTCCAACCGTCGTTAGCGGGTGGTTCAAGTTGCATTGATCCATGTAGAGGAACAAGAATGCTGAGAAAATTTTGCAGAGGTTGAAATGGGGGTATTTCAGGTCGGGGATGCAATATACCATGACCAACTAAATTGAAAAACCCAGCTTGAAACAACCAATTCAACTCTTGTGGATTGGCATCAAAGTGAATTGAGAACCAAGGCCTTCTATGGCCTCGGTGCCAATTACCTCTGCCTCTATTATTCCGACAATTACTACCCATGATGGAAAAACTCATCCTGTAGCAATATTTAATCAGTCATGAAAAACTCTTAATAACCCATACATGAAACTCCACTTAAATGAATCAAGAGTTGGCTCTATTATTTACTACAAGGCACATGCAATCCATCCATAAAAATTTCATTAATTAATTTTCATACGAACAAGGGGTTGATAAGGTCATTGGGAGTATGGGGGGTTTGTATTATTCGTAAAATGATATCACAGAGGGGAAAAGATACATGGATACTGTTCCAGCAATCATAAAAACCATCAAATTGTGTATATAACTATCTCCCCAAACACCAATCCTCCATACCCATTTCTTATATTTTCAAACAATTTTTTCCTAAAAAAAGAGTAATAATAGAACACAGAGTGTAAAAGTGTAAGTGGGTTCCAAAATTCCAGAACTAGTGTTTCACTTCAAGGTTGTTCATTTTTCATTTAGAAATTGCATTGCACATGAATCATTTCATAATTTATTTCCCAAGAAACATTCAACAATGATAACACATCTCGCGCACAATAGAGTAAAGGATACATAATATTCCAATAATCACAACCAATGGTCGAAGAATGGACAGACTGAGGTACACAACATTACCATCGATACTCTTTTAACCACTACATATTTTTACGAAGTGGACTCAAAATGGATCCATGTGTATAACACAATTCCAAACCGAGATTTAAAATAACGAAGCCTCCAAAATTCATTTTTATTCTGGTTTGCAAAAACTCATTCAACACATACATATTTCATCCAGAGATATACTCTTTTCACACAAAATTTGAACACCTCGAGGATGCTGACAAAATAGTTCGTATATCTTAAACAATGTTTTTGCAACAATGTCATCACCTCAACATTGCCACATGACAGACTGTATTAAAAAAAAAAGTGGGATTAGCATTACTTCTAACATCGCACAATAAACAATCAACAAAACCCATGACTAAAAAAGCACGAACAGTGCCATGAACAATGATTTTATTAAATGCTAGGTTGGCCATCCTTGCACTGTTAGTTGAATAATGGGTTCGATATACCAATCAACAACAGTGATGAGGTATGGGAGGATGAACATACCAACAATTTGAGGGTTTGGCCAAAGGAATGTCTTCAATGGTCTCGTTACCATCATTAATTTCATCAACAGTCTCAGTCAAAAATCTTATACAAGGGCGTGGGCATGATAGCCTTATAATTAAATGATAGGCAGACTCTAAAATAACCCAAAGACTACGAGAAATGGTACCATTTTTATCAGACAGAGAGGAATCAACAAAGAAAACCAGAGACAAGGTAGACCCAAAAAATCCCACACAATATTTTTTCCATAGGTAAAGCAACATAGCAACTACTGTTTTATCAACAACAAGAGACACCCAAAACATATTTAACTGTGAGTAACTTGCATATAAACGCCACAAATACCAACTTCATCAATAATCTATACACATTCGAAAAACCCATATATCGTAACTTTGGAAATGCATAGACAGTAAGCAAATGCAAGATCCAACCTTTGAATTGATTAAAGGGAAGAGCAAAAATCCATGGATGGAGCAACAAGAACCCTCATACATGGGTGTAAAATTTTCCAAGGAGAATCGACAAAGTCCGAATACCTCTTCCATGACCAAACAAAGCAGAGGCAACAACAACCAACAAAATGACCAAATGCGAAATGGCAAGGGTGGAGGCCATCGAGGTAGGTTAGAGCGACGTGCAATTACTACACGTCGTATCTACATTTACTCTTTCAACCATATCTAGTACGAGCGAGCTAGATATACAATGCATATCCCACTATCGCCACATTAATTCAATGCAAGTCGTGTACACCACCATTTACCTATGTTTCAAAATTAACAAATGCGCCAACCTTTTAAAACCCCAATGTGACATATGTCAAAGCTTGCTAGGGATACCATGTCCCAAACCTTTAAACTTCCATTTTAAACAATGTGCATAACCCTTGTAACATGAAATAAAAGTTATCACCACACCACATATCATGTATAACTTGAAACATGGAGTATAGATATTCCATCAAACTAAATGCATCATAATAAACATTGTGAGGGATATATAAAAACAACATCATTTCTCCTTTAATCACATCGCCCATAAAACAATCATTTGATCATTTGTTTTGATAGAGACTTAAAAGCAAATAAACTATAGAACTCATCTCACAACCATGTCATAAGAACATAGAATACATGTTTCGTCTTTCCATTATATTCACACACAGGGTCCC
Source organism: Picea engelmannii (assembly GCA_009831015.1). Taxonomy (NCBI): domain Eukaryota; kingdom Viridiplantae; phylum Streptophyta; class Pinopsida; order Pinales; family Pinaceae; genus Picea; species Picea engelmannii. The sequence continues at coordinate 527,523 of ML791798.1, forward strand.
ACCTATTAGTATATTATTAATTATAAATAAATAATAAGGCGTTGCAACCATTTGCAAGCAGGTACCCTATGTTGCGTTTTTGGGAGTCAACAAATTGGCGACTCCACAGGGAAATTTGCTTCCAACAGATTAAGAACTCAGAAAGTACGGTTTCGCAGACCAGTGAAATGGATCAAATAATTATTGACAAGAATAATTATGCAACAAAGGGAAAAATGGTTTAAGGGAGATAATGAGACAATACTTTGGGAATAACTTATGGAAAGTGGTACGTATGAAGGGGTTTGGTCCTATGTGCATAACATTCGATCAATATGTAACACATAGTGTTTTTTTAGGTTTTAAGGAGAAATTCTCTGATATGCTCTTTTGAATCTCAGGATGGAGGGAATAAAGGGATAACAGAAAAACAGGGAAGAAGGCCAAATAATCTCTCTTACAACATTACTGAAAGCAAAAAACAATTTCAACGATGTCTAAAAGGAGGACATCATGACAACTGTGTAAACTTTATTGTTTATTGATCAACGATACTTACAGAATGTAACTATTGTGGCAAAACGGATCCAAAATTTATTTCTGATAAACATAAAAACGAAATAGCAGAAAATGAAACAACAGAAAATAAAGCAACATAAAATAAAATAGTAAAACAAAAACTATGTACAATAGTGACTTCCATATAACATTTAACACTCAAGATGGTTCCACATAATGTTTCAAGTGGGAACCATTTGTACTATAAGAAAATAATCACTCTTCCAAATCCTTTAGAAGGTAAGAGTTTGCACTTAAGACAAACGCGATTTTGAAAGGACCTAACCATAATTTCTGAAACTTCAAATGTCTTCCTCTGTCAGCATGGGTTGAGTCCCAAAGTAAAACTTTTTCATCTATCTTAAATTTGATAGTTTTTGCATGTCTGTTAAAATATTTCTTTATAGTTTTCTATCTTCTTTTTATGTTTTACAAGGCAAAAATTCTTTGTTCGGCTAATAGTGCATTTATCCTTTGAGGGACATTGGAAGAATTTAATTCTTCAATCTGTAGCATCAGCCTTAGGGAGGAAAGTTCCAACTTAGTGGGAATAATGGATTCTTGACCATAAACAAGATGAAAGGGGGTGCACTTGTGCTTACCTTGGTGATAGTGTGATCTTCCCAAATGGCGTAAGTGAGGAGGGTGTGCCATTGGTGAGGCTTATCTCCGCTGACCCTCTTTATGATCCTAACCAAATTCTTATTAGTAGACTCAACTTTCCCATTTCCTTGAGGGTAATAAGCTGATGAAGTAAAATGTTTGACTCCCAACTTAACTAAAAATGAGTTAATTTTTCTGAAATGAAAGATGAACCATTGCCTGTGATAATCTCTAAAGGAATGCAAAATATGGAGAAGATATTAGTTTCTAAGAAAGAAATTACCTGCTCATCCTATGCATGTCTAAGAGGAACAACTTCATTCCACATAGTGAAATAATCAGTGGCTGTCAAAATAAAATATGCCCTACGGAAGATGGAGGATTAATAGGACCAACAAAATCTAGGCCCCATTTTGAAAAAGGGAAATCAGGGAGGATAGGTTATAAATGCATGGAAAAAAATGTTCTTTCCCAACGAATTTTTGGCACTTGTCACAAGACCTTACAAATCTATAAGAATATCGAAAAATTGAAGGCCAATAGTAACCATTTCTTATCATTTTAAAAGCAACAACTTTAACAGAAAAGTGGCCACCAACGTGAATGACAGAATATGAAGATCCATGAATTTCATGTAACAATTTCTATGCTTCCTCATCATTTACACATCGAAGTAATATACCATCAACAAACCTTCTAAACAAAAAGTCTCCTAAAATAATATACTTGGAAGATTCAAGTCAGAGTCTCTTCCTCTGGTGAGGATCCAAGTCACTTGGAAATTTTTGTTACTGCAAGTAATACATGAGAGTTTTATACCAGGGGTGCCCAGCTATAGAAAGATTTTGATTCTCAATATAAAATAGCTCTGAAAGAGGATTATATTGATCGTCAAGTTCTTAACTTGTTTCAGGATGTTGAGATAAGTGAAGAGCTAGGTCTTGTCCCTTGATTGTTTTTGAAGTCGTGATTTTCAAATCATTCTCTTGAATCTTGGCAAGCCAATGTGAAATTTTTCCTGAGAGGTAAGTTTGTGAAATCATAAACTTGACAGCAGGAAAAGGGACTTTTACCTGCATATGTTTGCCTAGAATAAAGTGGCAAAATTTCTCTATAGTTTTAACAAGAGAAAAAACATGTTTCTCAATATAAGAGTACTTGAATTCGTTATCTAATAAACTTTGGCTCATGTAAGCTACACATTTTTCATTTTTTTGGTCATCACTTTGTAAAAGGATACCAAAGATTGCTTCCTTGGTAGCATTAGTGTATATGATAAAATATTTCTCAAAATCCGGTTTCATCAAAACCAGAGCAAAACTGATTGCTTTCTTAATCCTAAGGAAATAATTTTCAACGTCATCTATCCAATAAAAAGAGCTATCTTTCTTTAGGAGAATATGAATTCGCTTAACCATTATGGAAAAACCAGGAACAAAATTGTGGACAAAGTTGATAATGCCCATGAAGGCTTCAACTTCATTTTTGGAGGTAGGGGTAGGAAAATTCAGAATATCAACAATCCTTTCTGTATCTATGCTTATTCTTGAATCATAAACAATATGACCAAGGATCTTTCCCTTCGTGACACCGAAAATAGATTTAGAAGAATTTAAAGAAATGCTGGATTTTCTGCATCGCATGAGAATTTTTCTAAGATGACCAAAATGATCCAATCGGTTCTTTGAATAAACAGTTAAATAATCAGGATAAACTTGGATAATCTTATTGATCAGATCATCAAAATATATTTTCATATTTCTCTGGAAAGTGGCACCTACATTAGACAAGCCAAAAGGCATGCGTTCATAAGAAAATGTGCCTAAGCATGTAGTAAAGGTGGTTTTATATCTATCAGTTCTTTTTACCTTGATTTGATTATATATAGAAAAACCATCAAGTAAGGACATCGTTTGTGATCCTGGAACCTGTTTCAAAATAATTTCCATATTAGGGAGAGGAAAACGATCCTTAACACTTGCTCTATTCAATGCGTGAAAATCAACACATACTCAAATCTGACCAATTGTCTTCCTAATAGGAACTAAATTTGAAACCCACTAATAATATTTAAATGGAAAGATTATACCAGACTTCAAAAGTTTTTCCATCTCCTTTCTAATAGTAGCTTCTAGCGTAGGGTTAATAGGTCTTTGTTCTTGCCTAACTGGTTTTATCCCTTCCTTGATAGGAATGACATGCTGTATGAGAGTAGGATCAAAACCATGAAGATCCTCATATGACCATGCAAAAACATCTTGAAATTCATGAAGTATCTTAGTGAATTTCACTTTTTTTTCGTTAGAACATTGGGCACCTAACTTAATGTTCTTGGGAGAATCGGGTGTTCCAATGTTCAAGGAAATGGTATCACCAAATCTCATTTTTGACTCCTCTTCTCTATGTGTCTCTTTGTTGCCTACATCACTTGACGAAAATGAGCTTTCAAGAGGAGTCAAGCCTTTTGGAAATTTTTCATCTTCCATAGATATGATTTCCTTGGGCTTAAATGGTTCATTTTGTATGAAAGCGCATATGCCTTCATCACTAGGGAAAACCTACCATGATTCTACGTTATCGGGGATGTGAGGGCAATATAAAGATTGAAACATACAATCATGTATTTGTGGTAAAAGATGCTGAGTAGAATATGTCCCAAATATAACTAACCTATCAACCATTGAATTAAGTTCCCTCTTAACATGCGTGATGTTAAACGATAACAGGTTTGAGATGAGAATCCAAACATCTTCGGTATAGCGTTTAAGAAACTTATTGCTAGGTGAATAGATCTTACGTACAAGATTCACAACAAGTTCGGAATCACCAAAAACTGTAAGGTGGCCACAACCAAGGTTATAAGCATTCTCGATGCGTAACAATAGGTCTTCAAAATCAGAGACATTGTTCGTGCAAGAAAACTCTAACCTATAAGAGAAATTATGAATTTTACCTATATGAGAGTATAAAATAATGCCAGCTCCATTACCTTCGTTTGAGCATGATCCATCGAAATGCATGTGCAACATGCCATCTTCAAAATCAAATAGTTCAAGGATAGTGTCACCTTTGTCTGTAAAGATATAGTACACTCCTAAGTCTTCCTCAAGATAGTTTACATTGGGTTGAGGAATAATCTCTATATATGGTGAAATCCTTCCTTCCCTTAGGACTATGATATTCTTTCTGTTCCAAGGGACGAGAAAATGTGTTCCATCAAGTGAAAGATACCCCCCTGTTAAGGCTTGCTAGTCTCTTCCTAAGATAATTGAATAATTACTTACTGGCATGCCAATAACTTGGATGTTGAGGGTTGTTCTTATTTCAGGATGTGCGCACAAAACTAAGGTTACATCCTTGATATCACATATATTTGACTGCTACAGACTGTTATAGGAGATAATACTTCTAGAATTTTCATTATTACATGATAAGTCCAACTCTTCCATGATGATATTTGACATTACGCTCGGACCAGACTCGCCATCAATTAGGAAACAATGAGCTATTTTATCCATAATTTTTACAGAAATATAGAAAGGAGGGTTTTTTTATAGGGTGTCTAAAATTATTTACACCTTTCTTATTTACAGTGGAATCCTCTTCTTTTGTCTCTTCAAAAATATTGGTTATGGTGGAAGTTTTTCCTGCCATAAAATTTTTGAGATGCGTTTGCTATTCAAGGAAGACAACCATGTCCAAAAGAGTAACATCTTCCTTGATATTATCCAATTGGTTAAGGATGTTATACTTAGAAGAGAGAAGAGGGGAAGGAACTCCTTGAATTTTAGGAGTTTTCAAAGTTTGTACATCAGTACTTTGCGAAGAAGAGTTTGGAGTGGGATAAGTACGAGGAGGATCATATTTTCCTTTAGTAGCATAATATTTGTTCCTAGTATTTATTATCATAACATCTTCCGGTTCTGCCCAATCTAGAACCATGATAGTGGTTTCGAGCTTCTTGCCAAAGATTTTATCTTTGGCATTTTTCTTAACTTCACAAGTACTTTCTTCATGATTTTCTTCACAGAAGTTACACCAACTGCAAGACATAATGGCTCTTGGATGAAAGGTATTTTCATTTGTATTCCTAAAAGGCACTGAGGAAGAAGAATATTCCCCAGGAGTAAGTGAGGGAACACTCCCCTTTCGTTCATAGGCTATCATCCAATTATTCATATCTTACACAAGTTGTAGGAGGACAGTCATATATGTTTGTTTGACTAAGTCTCCTATAGGGATACCTATTCTTTCAAGTTGCTCTTCGTACTCCAAGCAAGTTTGAAGAGCAGAGCCAAGATTTTCAATAACCTTTTCTTTGAGCCTATGACGATAAGGAGAAGGTAGCACATTATAATAATGCATGAAAGCGGCTTGATTTCGGGGGAAGATTAGTTCAAAGATCTGATTATATAATTTGGTGAAACATAGGTTAAAAGAATTAATAATCTCACCATATTTGTAAGAAATATTGTTATATTCCTTTAACTGTTCGGATGGGCTCTTGGATTTTCCATAAGCGGACTTGAACCAATAAACTAACTCTTCCCAAGTGGAAAGGATTTTTGTAGGGAGATAAAAAAAATATGCTGCCGCTTTCCCTTCAAGGGAGCTGGAAAATAAGCGTATTCATGTCTCATTATCATTAGCCCTGATATTATGGAAAACATTAGAAAGTGCCACTGGTTGTTTGTTTGTAGAAACAATATTATTCCCCGAGAAATTAGGAATATGTTCTTTAAAATTCAGTAATGGGTGTGTAGTGGGTGCCAAATTCAAGGGAGAAGACACATGCCATGGAGTGGTCATAGCATCTTATTCAAACCAAAAAATCCCATACTTTTTTTATCACTTTAGTAGGATTGGTAGTGGATTGAACGAGGATTTGATGACTGCATATACTACCAATTACTGACGAAGCGGAAGGCTGGGAGGAGGAGGCACTTTCGGTTCCACTACCACTACTTGTGGATTTCATGTTGAAAGTAATAGGTATAGGTGATGAGGGTGACCTAGAAGAATCAAACAAAGTTCTACTTAGAGAACTTTCTTTGGTTGACATAGTGATTTTCCTCCTTCCTATTTCAGAGATAGAAGTAGATTCATGGTACAATCCTTTTCTTCTTTGAGAGATGCATGGATTTGAGGACATGAAACATAAACCAAGGTTTTTAAGAAAAGAGAGGTTACTGCTGATTTCTAGGTTTCCTTTACCTGACTTCCCAGCGTTCACAAATACTTATATCTCTTTCAACTACTTCCCAAGAGATTTCAAGCTTAGCCCAAGTACTAACACTTTCTAAAATAGTATTGAATAAGGTCAAAGTGATGCTAGTTTGATCCTTAAGGCCATTTCAATATTAGGCTGTCTTGTGGCTGGTACTTTCATGGAAAAAATTAGTTAAAGAGTACTTAAATAAAATAGAAATATTCAAAGATAATTGTGAATAAAATCAACCAGAGAGATACTTAAGGTCTCCCCAGTATGGTCACCAAATAAATGTTGAGGAAAAGGTATAAATAACCTTACTCAAACATTTTCAGATCTTGTCTGGATAAGATAAGATAGTTGGGAATGACACCCAGGATTTATAGCCTAACAAAAATCACTTAATCCACAAGTATCGAGTACAAAGGATCAAGGATGATTTTATGTTTATAGCAATGTACAATAAAATTAAACAAGCTATGTGAGAGTATAAAAAATTTACAATAATGTAAACATGGAGATAAAAGAAAAAAGAAAGAACCATATCATGAAGACACATATGTGAGACAGAAACAATAATCTGATTTTATTTCATTCTAAGATACAAAACTGAGTTCTCTTTTACAAACCCCTGCAAGGCTAGGGACCAAAGTTAGATTTAGAAGCCTTCGATGGGAACCATACAAAAAGACTCTGACAACACAATGAAACTGAAACTAATGATCTAGATCATCTTGCCACAAAATGCTGCCATTTGACTATGCAAGATATTCTTTATCAGTCATGAAATTTAATTCATAAACAAACAAGAATACACAGACTGCCACAGATAAATATAACACCTTTAAAACAAGCTGCTGAAATATGTAATTCAATTTTGAAACCCACTGCCTTCAATAAGACCTTGCTGTCATCAAGAGGATTAAGCTTTATAGTAAACTCAGAATGAATGAAAACTGAAAATATCTCACTAATATAGAGAAAACCTTATGGCTATAGTTCTCCTTCTATTCTCTCCCCTTTGTCTCTTCATTTGATTGAGATTTCATGCTTCCTCAATAAGTTGAGGTAGTTCAACTACTTTATTTATTTAATCCAGATTGGCTTACCAAATTAGTTTGAGAGAAATAATTAACAATAATATATAAATGACGGTATTTAATAATAACTAAATAGGTGGGACCCATTGTGAGTCCCATTTATTTCATTTTCTAAAAAAGAATATCCAAATCATTTAATTCAAAGCATCTCCTTGTAACTCCCGCTTCATATATATATATATATATATACTCAATAATAAATATCGACAGAATGTAATATAATTGTGTCCCAAAAAAATAACATCATAACCAAAACAAAATATATCCGTTTATCCTCAAAAGATTCCTAAATAAAAGCTTGCTGTCCAAAAACTAGTAAAAATAATGAAATACCGTCTTCATTACTAAACAACATAAAAAATCGTCAAAATCCATATTTTCCATGGGAGGCATTTTGCCTCTTTTCACTGTTGTCCTCCCTTGAATTTTCTGTGGAAGCCTTTGGTTTATTAGAACCTTGGGGCTGCAATGCACTGATCACATGAGAGAAATCATCCTTTAGGTGGAGGCGTGAATACATAGAATTGGAAGACTCTTTAGATGAACTGGAGGGGGAGGCCACTGATTTCCCTTTTTTTTGCACATGTTGTGGGATATCAGTTTTTAGTCATTTTCTGGCATGCGAGGACTGTACTGACGAAACAACATGGGGACCTTGAGAATTGGGATTAACTGGTGGTGGTGGTGGTAAAGGAAATGAAATAGTGGGCCAACCATGGTGGTGAGAGAAAGGTTGATGAGAAATTTCTTGCCAACCATCATTAGTGGGTGGTTCAACTTGCATTGATACATGTGGAGGAACATGAATTTTGAGAAAAATTTGTGGAGGTTGAAATGGGGGTCTTTCAGGTCGGGAATGCAATATACCATGACCAACTAAACTAAAAAACCCAGCTTGAAACAACCGGTTCAACTCTTGTGGATCGACATCAAAGTGAATCAAAATTCGAGGCCTTCTATGGCCTTGGTGCCAGTTACCTCTGCCTCTATTATTCCGGGCATTACTGCCCCTGCTGAAAAAACTCATTCTATAGCAATATTTAAGCAGTCATGAAAAATTCTTAATAACTCATACATGAAACTCCACTTAAATAAATCAAGAGTTGGATCTATTATTTACTACAAGGCACATGCAATCCATCCATAAAAATTTCATTAATTAATTGCCATACGAACAGGGGGTTGATAGGGTCATTGGGAGTTTGGGGGTTTTGTATTGTGCGTAAAATGATATCATGGATGGTAAAAGAATGTTGGGTATGTGTTATATTCTTTGCACGATAAATTTTTTTGCCTCGGTAAATGTGTCACATTTTTGCCTCGTTTTTCGTGTCCATTGTTGGACGGTTTTCGACACATGGTTTTTTGCCGATGGTTTTTTATTTCTGGTTAAGGAATTAGAGTTGTTGACTAATCTAAGTCATTGGGTTAGGGTTTTGGATGCCGCTTGCTCCTATATGTATATTATATTGTAAACAATGTATCACTATGAATGAATATAAAATATGCTGGTTTTCCTGGTTTGGGATTCCAGGGGAAAAATCTCTGTGTAATGTTTGTATTTGCCATTGTATCTTTTCTGTTCTTTTGTTGAAAATTTGTTTGTAGTAAATATTGTACAAGGTTAAAATCTACATTTGGTATCAAAGCTTTGTTGGCTTTAGGGGGATGCCTTTGTGGTCAAAGGTTTGGCTCGAGACTATGATAATCCTTATTACAGCGGGAGATATGTGGTATTGATTTTTTTTGGGTGAAAAGAAATGGAAAGCAATTCAAAGATGGAGATCGAGAAGTTTAATGGGAAAAGTTTTGAGATGTGGAAGCTCAAGATGGAAGATCTGTTGGTGGACATAGATCAGTAGATCATGGTAGATCCAGGTACTGCACCTACATGAACCTCAGGAGATGACTGGAAAAATTTGGATTAGAAGGCGAAGAGCACAATCTGACTGTATCTTAGATTTAGTATTACTGAATGTGTCAGAGAAAGCTAAAACCACAGATTTATGGGATAAGTTGGGGAAGTTGTATCAGTCTAAGTCCCTAGTAAACAAACTATTACTGAGAAAGAATCTGTATAATTTGAGAATGATAGATGGAGACTCAGTGGCAGAGTATTTGAACGCTTTCAATACTATGGTAAGTTACTTAGTATCTGTTGAGATTAAAATTTCAGATGAAGATAAGTGTATCAATTTACCGTGTTCTTTACCAGACTCGCAGGATAGTCTGGTTGTGGCCATAGGTAGTAATACAACTGCCTTAAAGTTTGATGAAGTGGTCTCATCCTTGTTGTCGGAGGAGATGAGATAGAAGAACATGGAAGGACAGAGAAAAAACACATTATTTGTAATAGGACACTCCCATGAAAGAAATATATCTAAGTTCTCAAGTGGGAGATATAAGTTTAAGGGTAGATATAAATCTCCTGGAAAGTTTGTAAAGGTATGTTGGAGATGTGGAAAAGAAGGGAACTACAAGAAGCAGTGTAGATCCAAAGTTTAGAAAAAGAAGGGATCTGAAGAATCACCTTCTACAGAAGAAAATACCTCCAAGAAAGAAGGAGGGGATGTGTACTTGGATTCTTCAAGCACACATGCAGATCATGAGGCATGGTTGGTTGATTTAGGTGCATCCTTTCATATGACTCCCCACAGGGAGTGGTTCTGTGAATATGAAAGGTATAATGGAAGTAATGATTTTCTAGGTGACGACTCGACAAGCAAAATCATAGGTCGAGGAAAAGTCAAGTTGAGGATCATAGATGGAAGGATTAGAACACTACTTGGTGTTCTGCACATCCCAGGATTGGTCAGAAATTTGATTTCTGTAAGCAAAATGGACGATGCAAGGGTAAAAACTGTTAGGGTCCTAACCTGCACATAGGTAGAACAATATATTCAGATGTAATAAAGGTCAATATTAATAAGGCCTTTCAATAAAATAGAATAAGGCGGATGCAAGAAGACCTAATAGAAGCTTCCACTTCTAGAGGGATCTTCCTCTAGATGATTCTTTTTAATATAAATAAGAGTCGAGGGTATGAGAACCCTAACTTGAATATTATTGTAATAGAGCTCTGCTCAACTGGAGGTTGCCCCCTCGAAGAGGCCCGTGAACATTGCTTTCAGATTCAAAGTGTTTTTTCTGTTATTATTCTCATATCATTTCAGTGTTATTATGGTGAATGTTCTGGTTATATTACCGTTATTATGCCATTACTAGCATTTTATTTCTGTTCTGCATACATTTTATATCTGGTATATTACAAGTGGTATCAAAGGACTTTCCTTGGAATAAAGTGTGGGTTAATTGTTTTTTAGAGACGTATTCCATCATCTTTAAGCCACATAGATTTGTCGTTTCGTGCATAAACCTGCGGTTGAGGGATTCATACATGCAAGAAATACAAGTGGTACTTAAGCGCACATCTGTTGGCCACCCTTGTAACCCCTGTTGGTACCCCTTCGAGTGGTAGCACATCAGACAACACCTCTGTACGGATCGACCTAGATTACCTGAAGCCCTTTTTAGATAAATCGATCGGCCGCTTGATTGCTATAGTGTCACCGAGAACAACACTCGGGAAGATACTCTCTAGTACCTGGGTAGTCGAGTAGTATGACTAAGGGTATAGTCTATCCTCCTTAGTTAGTGCCCTAAGATATTGGGACGAGTACTACTGTTGGATCCCACACGTATATCAGAGAGCTATAGCACATGGAAAACCCTTGTCTGTAGAACCATTGAATACCTAACCCTTGGGGACAGAAACATAAACAAATTAAAACAACCAAGATCTATTGCCGCGCAACTGTGTTCGGGTTGCCAAGTAAATACACATTTTTTTCTGGTTAAGCATTTGGGAATTTCCTCTCTGCAGTATTCTTCAGACCAGAGTATTCTTCACCATTATTTGAAACCTATTCCATTGGATTCATCTCTTCGCCCTTATCACATTCATCCATATCATTTTTTCAGAAAAATTTTTGACCTCGCCCACCCCTTTTCAGTTCCCCCATCCTCATGACCCATACTCGTAGCCAAGACTTGGAAGCTCGTTTCAACACCTTGCAATCTGGTCTCATCAAGACCCAACAAGAAGTGAAACAACTCAGTGCCAATGTTGCCTCCATCAATACAACTATGCAGTCCTCAATGGAGGAAATCAAACAAGACCTCACCACCCATCTTGAATCAGTCTTTTCAACACTCTGCACCAAACTACATATCCCTATAGATAACCCTTCCTCTTCCTCACCTCCACATACTGAAGTTAACCATTCATCTCATTCCCATAACTCTCAGAACCATCACTTTCAACGTGACCTACACCTTCCGTGGGTGGATGTGACCAAATTTAATGGCTCAGACCCCACTGGTTGGGTAACCCAAATGGAACATTATTTCTCTTTATACGAAATTACAGATGACTTCGCCAAACTCCGATATGGTGTTCTCCATCTAGATCAAGAATGTTGGCAATGGTGGAAATAGAGAAAAACTTCTCGTCAAGGGTGTATTGCTTGGACACACTTTGTGGCAGAGCTTTATGAACGCTTTGACACTGACACCAACCATTTGGGCCATTTGACAAAGTTGAAACAATTAGGAACAATGGAAGACTTTATAGCTGCCTTTGAGGGCCTTGCTTTTATAACAGAGGGCATGTATGGTGCCTTTTTCTGAGAGTGTTTTATCAACGGCCTCAATGATGAGATTTGTGCCCATGTCCTCATGGCTCGACCTCAGAGTTGGGTGGAGGCTACTAAAAGAGATAAAGAAGAACAACATGTTGTATCTTCTCAAAAATGAAAACCCTTCTTTATCCCTCACCCTAAACCAATAAATCCCACTACTCCCTCTGCTCCACTAAAGATCTAAAAATTGACCAGGGCTAAAATGGATGAACGACAACTCAAAGGACTTTGTTATAACCGTGATGACAAATATTTCCCGGGCCACAAGTGTAAATAACAAAATATTTTTATGGCCATCTCCGAGGATATTTTGGAAGATGATGTAGAAACTCCCTTTGTGTCTGAGTCACCTGAATCCACTGACATAACCCCTCCCTTAGACCCTCCTGAAGTAGAACTGGTCATTTCCCTCAATGCTCTCACTGGCTTCTCCACTTCCCAAACCCTCAAGCTAATCAGTTACATCAAGCATCAGAAGGTCACCATTCTGGTTGATAGTGGCAACACCCATAATTTTATTCATCGCCGCATTTCCCAAGAAACTCATTGCTACATCCATGCTGTCAATAATTTCCAAATCATGATCGCTAATGGTGGTTCCATGAAATGTGGAGGGCGTTGTGAAAATGTGCGTCTCCAAATTGGTGACTACCACATGAAATCCCATATGTTTGCTATCGACATGGGAGGTTGTGACATTGTATTGGGTGTAGACTAGCTAAGGACTTTGGGTCCCATTCTCATGGATTTTAAAGACTTAACTATGTAATTCAACCAGGAGGGACACCAATATAAGTTCCAAGGCATCACCACCGGTTCACCTGAGATCATTAGTTCCCATTGTTGAAATAATGTAACTACGAAGAGCATTCTTATTATTATTTTGTTATTGGATTAAATCCCCATTGTGGATTAATCATGTCATTATTATTATTATTGTTATTGGATTAATCCCCATTGAGGATTAATCATGTTGGTAATTGTATAAGGACCAAATCCCCTTTTGCGGATTGGTCATCGGACAATTACAATGTGCAGAATAAGAAGTCAGCCCCAATAGTTATAATGAAAGGGATAGAATTAATTAAAGGTGGGTTTACCCACCCAGTGTGAGAGGTCGTCCCTGCCAGATGGTGACTCTTCACACGTGCCAGATTGATATAAATAAGAGGCTAGCGCCTCACTTCTTAGACACACTTCACTTGCTCATTCTCTTATGAGGCAAGTTGCAATTACAAGTTGGAGAGAGGAGAAGAAGGGTGACACATCTCTTGAGGAGGAATTTTCTGTATTGGTTGAGTTATCTCTTGAACAT
>ML791799.1:0-10920 GCA_009831015.1 Picea engelmannii
GAGTGCTAGTAGGTTGTGGCAGGGATGTTGCCACACCTCTCCCTCAATATCTATGGTTGCCATGCGTGACCCCTATACTCCTTATGTGAGTTTGGTTAGCAAGTTATCAGCAACCTGCATCCATCAACGAAACGTGTCAACGATAACAATCAACATCATAATATCTAGTCATATGTCACATATGTAATATCAAAACATTTAAACCATAACTTTCCGCTCCCTGACTCGATCTGGAGTCCAAGGAGATCATTCGATGCCATTGGCATCCTCAAACATACAGATTCCTGCACACTCAGGAAACTAGTGAATATCACTTATCGATATAAATATCATCAAATCCACAAACATCATCATGCTCCATAATCGAATTAGTCAATCATATAGTGAACCGGATCACTTGCACATAAGTGTCCACAAAAATAAGTCACATTGGGTGCATGCAAGAGAAGAATGTTACATACACCCCCTCTTGTTTTAAACTTCGTCCCAAAATTTTGCAGTATACAAATGAAAAAATAAAGTATCTGACAATATCTAAATGTATAGCTATCAACAAAGGGAAATTGATGAGGCATATAATATACCTCCTCCCATGTAGCTGAGTGTGGACTATAATTGTCCTACTAGACCTTGACCTGATCAACAGTTCGACGCCATGGCTGTCGAATGCGACGGCATATAAACTGGATTGGTTTCGTCGTGAGTGCAGCCTACCCAACATCTGCCAAGAACTCAATCAATATCATGCATAGGATCACTAAACTAAATTCTCACGTGGAAATAATATAAACGTCATGCAACGCCTCAAATAATGAGGCGTGACTAGCCGTTAGGCCCTTTATAATTATGGTCGACGCGATGCGCATTGAAAAACCCTTATGTCAATCTTCGCTTCTTCCATCCCCTTTTGTATCCTTTGTAATTGTTCCTTCAATTCTTGTATCGCTTCTGGTCCTACCAAGACCCCATCCTCGAGTCAATCCCAACTCAAAGGCATCTGACATGGTCGCCTATAAAGAAACTCAATTGCGCCATATTAATGGTGCTTTGATGTTTTTTGTTGCATGCAAACTTGGCCAGCGGCCAGAACTATTCCCAAAGTTTTTATTGGTCCAACACACACATACGCAACAAAACCTTCCCAAATTGGTTTGTTCCTTCGGTCAACCTGTCTATCTCAAGGACAAGTTGTACTAAAGTTCAGTGGTGTTCCCAAGGCCTCTTGGGAAACTCGTCCAAAATCATCTTGCAAACACTGAATCCCTTATCGGATATGATTCCTTTGGTACGTCTGGCAGTCTCAACATCTTACTGAAATAAACTCTAGTTATACTTGTCGCCTGATGCGTCATATGCATAGGGCAAAAAATGTAAACTCTTCATGAAAGTGTCAACTGTCATGACATTCGGGTCATGCCTCCTTGCCATCAGCGGCAATTCAACAGGGATGTCCATTGAAATGACCTCCCATGTTGATTCTATAATGGCGTCTGGCCGTAGAAATCTTGTTGGATGTCTATGTTCAACCTTCACCTGTTGACCTTCTAGAAATCTTGCCACACAGTTGACAATGTCCGCATGTATCCCTCCCAAAAGAAATAGGTCTTAAGGTTGGTCCTCATCTTCATGACTCCTATATGAGCCATGTACACTACTCTATGCACTTCGCATAAGATCAAAACTTCTCAATTCGTCGTTGGGTAGTAAGTAAATCCAGTTATTATATCTCGAAGATCCGTCGTTCTCCACAGTATATCCCTCAATTTTGGTACCAACATGGTGTCTTGCTCAAAAATTTCCTTACCCTCTTTATACTAGTCAGTGTCGCATTGTAGTTAGAATCTTTTCACGTAGATTTGTTTGAAGAGGTATCATTAAAAATATGTGTGGTCTCTGACTCAACGCGGCTACCACTCTATTCATTGTTCCTTTTTATAGGAAATCTCAAAATCGTAATCAATAAGTAGTTCTGACCAAGTTACGCCCTTTCGCGTGTTCAAGTAATTTCATGCAAAAATGTGCTAAAAACCACAGTGTTTTGTTTTTAGTTCAAATTTTTGTCCAATCAGGTAGTGTCTCCACTCTCTTAGGGAATACACTATCGCTAACGACTCCAAATCGCGTGTCGCATAATTATCCTCATGCTTCCTTGACTTCCTCGAGATTAAGGTGTTCATTAGACCATCTTACCTCAGACTTTGTCCAAGCCTTCCTTGGATGCATCAATGCATACCAAGAAGCCCTCATCCACCCGAGGGACTTTTAGTATTGGCGTTGTCGTCAATAGCTCCTTCAGCCTTCGAAATTATTTCGCGCATTTGTCGGTCCACACAAACTTCTTGTTCTTCTTCTACAATTATGTAATTGTATTTGCTATCTTCGAAGAACCCTCAACGAATCGTCGATAATATCCCACTAAACCCATGAAGCTACGCACTTCTGGGGCATTCGTCGACGCAGGCCACTCCACAATAACCTATACCTTCCCTGAATCGACAGCAAAGCCTTCCCTGGAGATAACACGCCCTAAGCAATGAATCCTCAACAACTTTGTGACTGCTTCCCGTAATTTGTTCTCTCACCACATTGTAGTACCAAGCATAAAATTTTGTCTTGATCTTCCGTCATCAGAGAAAATATCAAATGTCGTCAAGGAATACTCAATGGTAGTCAAGCATAGTCTCCACGACCCATCCTTCTTCCATATGAAATCAACAGGAGCACTCCAAGATGCTACACTTCGACATATAAGTCCTAGGTACAACAACTCCTTCAGTTGCACTTTCAACTCCTATAACTCAGGGGTCGACATCCAATAAGGCTTTCTTGCCATTGGTTCAGTTCCGGGTTTTAGGTCGATGGTAAATTCCATCTTGGCTTCGGGTGGCACACCTAGTAATTCTTTTGGGAATCACTTACGCAAACTCTCGTACTACTGGAAGGTCTTCTAATCCTTCTTCCATGCCCTTATCATTCAATGCTAAGTATGCACATAACTTGCATCCTTCCACATGCTCTCTTGTAGTTGTAGGGAAGAAATGAACCTCGAGGATACTCCACGTTTTCTTTCTACTATTACACTTCTTTGTTCCTCATCGTCGACCAAACTCAATTGTCTCATCTTATAGTTGAGTATTGCCTCATGCGATTCCAACCAGTCCATACCGATCATGATGTCATAAGACCTTAAGATCATGATGTAGGTTAGGCTTCGTTACATTAATCCCCAGGCTTAAGTGACAGTTCATACCCCTTCTTCCAACCATCCAATTGGCAGCTGAAGCCATTCAATGAATCTAAAATCGTCCGGCTCAATGCCTTTTCCTAATCCCTTCAGCATGGTACTAGAAATAGAACTCTCTTGTAGCACCGGAATCTAATAAATAAATAAAATTTGGTTGGAAATGGTACCTGATGCCTCATGCATAGTGGAATGGTGCTCAGCCTGGTGGTTATTTACCGCGGTCAAGAATCCTATGGGCCTTTCCCATCTCTACCACGGTAGTGTGTCATGTTGACTCAGTCACTATGGCCCTTTCAACTAGACAGTCTTGTTGGTAGGGTGACTCTCCACCTGTCTATCGCCCACCTCTGGTCTAGTACGCCTGACCTGAAGTAGAATATGTTGGCCTACCAGCCTAAGACCCTAGTTGGTTTTTCTAACAAGCCTAAAAGTGGTTGTTGTCAGCAGTCCCCTGAAGGGGTCGTCTGCTGAGGAACCCATCATCATGGTGTCATGAACAAGGGTTCTTTAGATGTATCTTGCTACCAAGATGTCTTGTCTTGTAGGCCTCTGATGTTTTTGTGCACCTGATGTCGTCAGTCCAGACAGTCTTGTAGGAGTCATACCCTGACTCCCGCAGTCAATTTTTCCTTATCTAAGAGGCCTACCGGGATGCATCATGCAACGCCCGAAGCATTTATATCCTCACCTTCACATGAAATATGGATTTAAGGTTGGTAACAAACTTGTTGATCTCCAGTTTCTTCGTATTCAGATGCGGGGCATACCGAAGTAGCTCCATAAATCTGGTCTCATAATCTAGCACCATACGACCACCCTGTCGTAAGGCGTTGAACTCATCGAGCTGGCGCTCAACGAATTCCTTTGACAATTACTTCTCCCAAAACCATTCCTCTAACACAGATTCAACGACCATGTTTAGCTAAGGTAGGAGCATCTTCCTCCAAGAAGAGTGCTCCTCTTTAGCTGAAGACTGCCTATGTAGACCTTTGTGTTAGAGGTCGAAACTATGAAGTGCGAAGCACATCGCCTTGCTCTCCAGCCAAGCCTCGGTGGCTGAGACGTCCATGGCACTCATGGACTCGAAAACTTAACCCTCTTGAGTTTTTTTTGAACTCTACCAGTTTGGTTGGGGCACATTGTGGACCCTCAGGGGGTACAAGCGCCCCGACCTCATCTCTATCCAGACGGTTAATTGAGGCGTTTGGCATCCATTGAAAGGACCTTGTCATACCAATCGTTTCCTGAACGACAATCCTCTCATGCTCAAGACTTGTTCTTCTCTTTGGGGATTGGACCCCTCTGGTATTGGTGCTACTAAAGGCATAGCACTTCCACCCTTAGTACCATGTCATCTATCTTCACGACGTCCTCTAACCAAGATGACCGTATGGACAGGCAAAAATTTTAAAGAGAGTAGATTTTATAATCAAGGGTTTAATACAGTGGAAGGCATGACAATCAACAATCGCAGGGTTGAACCCACTCTGATACCATATGTAAAGACCCCACCATTATGATAACAAGCGATGTACGACAAGTCAATTTTTTTTTAAAGCTATGTTAGGAAACGAAACATCAAAAAGAGCGACAACATCGACACATTAATCACAAATTAACGAAAAAAATAAATTGCGTCAATAATCGAATACGATACAATTCCAACAAATCATCACCTTGTGCCATGACACGCATGTTGATGTGACTACACAATAATTAACAGCAGCAACAGTCATCCATTCCATCAGTCCAACAATCCTAAGCATCTATTAAATCAAGGTACAGGAGTCAACATTTGCATAACACATAACAGACCATATTGAAACTAAGGCACAAGCCAATTATCAGTTATTCTTGAGGCGTAAGACCCAGTCGCAAAATACGGTCATCCATTATAAATTCCCATGTCGCACTAGAATACTAATGTCTAAGGACATCATTTAAAACATAAAATCTGAGAGCGCGAGTAGACTAAACCATCATTCTTACATTATAATCGCGGCGCGCGAGTGTAAAACGACTACAACTCAACAAGTCAACATTTATTTAAAGACGCATGACTTAACCTCAACTTCATTGTCACGGCTTAACAGTCATTTAGTTATCCAAATAAATCATACTTCAACTCCACAACAAGGCACATGAGAATCTATAAATGCAAATTAAAACATACATCACCTCCCATAGTGGCGCAAGATTTATCATTAGTTAATTTCATTGTGCGATGAAGTCAATCACATAAAATCAATACGATTGTCATTAATCCCAAGGTGCAAGGAAGGAACGAACCAATCAAACACCCCCTTAAAATAAGGTGTGCATGTATAATCAATCATTAGACTAGTCACGTGTCACTACCTAAGGGATGCGCATGAGAAATCAAGACAAAACAATGCACACACATCTTATTTCTCGGCACACGCATTCTAGCTATTAGGGAATGGAAAAAACCAAGGCGCAAGAAAAACTTCCTTGAATTTTTAAGGCGCCAACCGTAACTACACTCCAATCCTCCACGTTGGGCTATAGAATCCAATTGAAAAAAACACATCAATTGGATTAAGGCGCAGATGGGGAATTCAATCGTTCCAAAAGGGTAAGACCTTTGTGGTGCAAGGTCTAAGAACTTAATCCCTAAAATCCAACGTGCAATCAACGAGCATATAAAGGTGATGCATCTAACTGACATTAAGGTGCAAGTGATGGCCCAAAATTAATCTGAAGTTTTAAAAATACACAATTCATAACTGAAACTAAATTACCATCCTATTCCTCAATGTAATTAAAATCAAGGATAATTAAAATGCAAGGGAGAAGTACACTTCCCCTTTTTCTACTAGAGATAAATTCTAAGATCAATCCACATTACTTTCTTATAAAACCATTTACCTTTAAAACTAAATAAACAATATTAATGTTTAATCATAAAACACTATTAATGTAAATTAATAAATCAAAATTAGCATTTATTAATAAACCATAAAACAAACAATATCAACATTTAATCATATAATAAACCTTAGCATGTGGCCAATTTAAGTTTATTTTGGACACGGGAAAAATTATTAAACCAATGTAAGTTCTAGCTGAAATTATCCATATCTCAACTTTCATTTAACTTGGGCATCTTAATCATCATTGAGATCATAAAACTAATACTTTGAATTTTTCATAAAATAGGTCCACTTGTATTTGCTCAATTTAACTAGATTCAACAATAAAAAACAAGGATATAACCACATATACCAAGTTGTGAATTAACCAGTCTAAAGGTTAAATGTAAAATAAGCCATAAAGAAAGAAACTAGACAGGTGTACGCCTTCTAATCACCGGTTGGCTTTAAGCCGAGCAAAAGGGAAAGGGAAGGAATTTGACACCCGTAACCCCTGAAACATTCAGAGCATTGAAGGAAATGTTATGGATATTAAATAAATTGGAGGGGAGGTAGGAAAACACGTAGATGCTTGAGAAGACGCAGAGGGATAAGAAATTGTCTGGGTGAAACAGAGGGATAAGAAATTGTCTGGGTGAGGCAGAACACGGAGTTGAGAATTGTTTCAGACTGCCTCAGGAGACGATTGGGTTGCAGGTACGAGTCCCCATGGGTCGCTAGTAAGGATCTCAAGAGAAGATCCATCACAACGATATCCGTGTGAGGAGGAGGTCAAAATGAAGGTGCATTTACTTAAAATTACAGGCGGCATGGAACATGTAAGAACGATGTTAGAGAGAGAATTATGGCTGATTCAGAAAAATAAAAGCAAAACGCCAAGCATAAGAGAAACGGTTTTCTGAGTGAATAAAGACCAAGAACGTGAACCATTCAAGGGTTGATTCGTTGTAATAAGCCTTGGATAGTTGGGCGAAGACTCATAATCAACGTTGAGGGAAGGATGAAAATTACAACTAGAAAACGCAGAGAGAGAGAGAGAAATTACGTTGGGTAAAGGAATGACATCAGGATTAATCATATCTTAGAGGATTCAAGATAATGCAATCATTTGTTTACACAAAACCAATCCAAACTGCTCGGCGTGAGCAATATCATGAAATAATAGTTCAGTTACAATCGATGCTTGATATACTTAATTTCTCGATGAATCCAAATGAGAACATACATTCATACAAAATTTTGAAATGAAATCTAATACCATCACTAACTCAACCGATCGTCCCATGTATATATACAGGGGAGTTTCCTCCTCTTCTATCAAAGTACAATTATAAACTAAGATTATGTTAATCAATCAGTTACAATTATTATAGGAATACATATGCAAGGAAACCTCATTGCAATGAAATCTTCTTCTGAATACCATAACCATCCATATAATTATAAAATTTAATCTTAATACATTTAACAACTTAAACAGAAATACCTCAACCGACGACGACGAAGCGAATATGTACTCTCGCAGTTGCGCTTCGTTCGGCTCCTGCTTGCTAACCA
This sequence comes from Picea engelmannii, assembly GCA_009831015.1. Taxonomy (NCBI): domain Eukaryota; kingdom Viridiplantae; phylum Streptophyta; class Pinopsida; order Pinales; family Pinaceae; genus Picea; species Picea engelmannii. The sequence continues at coordinate 7,696 of ML791799.1, forward strand.
TTGAGACCTCACCGGCACCACCCAGCCAACATTAGGGGTACTCTTCTTCCCCCTGAGTCCCCCGAGCTGCAAAGAGGCCACGTACTCAAAACCAGAGAAAGATCTAGTGCCCAGCTCGCCTCGCAAGGTCAAGCTACCACTCCCTATCGAGCTATGCATCCCAACTCCCATAAGAAAAATCCAGTAAAGAAAAATATCGGCAGCGTAACCTTACGCCTACCAGACGTGATGCATACTCCTCGTCCGCCATCCTTTTTATAGAGTTTCCTTAGTGATTAGTTTCTCAAACCCTCATTAGATTCTTTTTATTCAATTTAATTAGGACAAACCTCCCTCACACACATGTCACTCGATCTCTTAGTTGCACCAGAAAATCAATTTATTGATTAATTAAATTTTCCTATTTCCCTCACCCACCTAAAAACGCTCATCGGTGTCCCTTTATTCCCTAACATTTCTTAAATGATTTACGCCTTACTTAAAGCCTAGTTGAGTTCACAAATAGAAAGTTCCAAAGACTAGATTCTCTACTAAGTTAGGCATTCTCCTTTTTCTTTAAGTTTCCCCTTTTCTTTAAGTTCCATTTTTCTTTAAGTTTCCCCATTTTTTAACTAAGTTAAGAATTAACAAGTTTAGACAAAAACAATCATTTACCCCTTTTTAATAATTAAACCTTCATTAAAAATTTTACTTTAATTATTAATGCTAGAATTTTCTTTACCCCCTTCTTGTTAAATGTCTATTTAGCTTTTTTTTTGTTCACATATTCTACTTAGACCTAGGTTTTAAATTCACTAAGCTTGGCGACAGTTCTTAAGGTTAAATTTTGTTATTAAACTTCACTCATACCATCATTCATTTTAAGGCCGACTAGGTCCTAAGGAGGCATAGTTTTCTAGGTACTAGGTTTATTAACTTACCATAGTTAAAAATCGCGATGTGCCCTTCAAGACGCACTACGTGCTCCAAGGATTCCACTCGCTTGCATTCATGTTTTATTTGTGCAACGTTCCCTTCAAGACACACTACGTGCTCCAAGGGTGCCACTCGCCTTTTGACTAATTTTGGTAGACGTCAAACCCCTGGAGTCAATACTTTGTCAGGTGACCTTGTGGGAGACTAAGGGCCTCTAAGGAATAAGTACCATGCCTTATTGTGTGCCCCTTAGAATCATCGTGAGCGATTGTCACAGTCTTCCCTCACAGCATCGTGGATCTCTCGAACTAGGTAATCGTTAACCTATAGTTTGATCCGTAGCGGGAGTGCTAGTAGGTTGTGGCAGAGTTGTTGCCACACCTCTCCCTCAATATCTTGGGTTTTCATGCATGACCCCTTTACTCCTTATGTGAGTTTGGTTAGAAAGCTATCATCAACCTGCATCCATCAACGAAATGTGTCAGCGATAACAATCAACATCATAATATCTATTCATATGTCACATATGTAATATCAAAACATTCAAACCATAATCGTTCGCTCCCGGACTCGATCCAGAGTCCAAGGAGATCCTTCGATGCCATCGGCATCCTCAAATGTCCAGAGTCATGCACACTCAGGAAACCAGTCAATAGCACATGTTGATATAAATATCATAAAGTAACATATCATCGAATCCACAAACATCATCATGCTCCATAATTGAATCAATCAATCATATACTGAACCGGATCGCTTGCACATAAGTGTCCACAAGAATAAGTCACATCGGGTGCGCGCAAGAGCGGGATGTTACATCTTGAAGCAATGTGAGCTCTCTTATTTATTTATTTATTTATTTATTTATTCAATTTGTGAGAGTGATTTTGTTGGTACAATATGACAATGATCTTCATAGGAATGTGCTTTGCAAAGCAATCGCTCAAACTATTTTGAATCCTAGTGTGGTGATTATATTCTTTCAACCCTTGTATGAACATTTCATATTGCTTATGATATGGAATTGTCGTGCTTGGGTGCTTCGACAGTTATACAGTCCACATAGCTATACTTGGTCTACTTAAGACTGGCAATTTTTAAGCCTTATGCGGAGAACCGACACATGTTATCCTCGGGCATTGTTGCATTTCCACACCTCTGTATCTCAAATAGTTATGCATTGGTGATTGTGACGAGAGAAGTAATTTGCAACATAGATCATCAATTTATAGTAAATTGATTTGTTGTGATTAAGAAGTATATGTGTTGGTGCTCTTTGGATTGATCGATGATTTTTTATTCCACTTATTGTTGTTTGAAAGGCAAATGATATATGTGCAACAAAAAAAATTGTGGTTTCGCATCCTACTCTTGGCATTGAACAATGTCAGGTCTCTGATTTATTTATCTTTGGACAATTCGCTAGTCAAAAGTGTTTTTGATTGGCGAATTTTGAGGTTGGATGGAAGGTTTTTCTATGGTCATATTTTCATGCTCCGCACAACTATGCCCCTTGTACACTAAACACTTGGTCTTTTTTCAAGTCATGGGCGGAAAATTTATAGCATCTAGCCTTTTGTTGTTCGGTAGTTCCCTTACAATAGTTATTGGAGATGCTAGAAGTATTTATGTGGTGGGTTTATTTTATCCTGTGATCTGTAAATTCTAACCTTGTACAATGTCTACTGTAAACAGATATTCAGAAAAGAATAGAAAAGATACAATGGAAAATGCAAACATTACACAGAGATTTTTCCCCTGGAAACCCAAACCGAGAAAACCAGCATATATTATGTTCATACATTGTGTTACATTGTTCACAATACAATATACATATAGGAGCCAGCGACATCCAAAACCCTAACCCAATGACCTGGATTAGTCCAAAACCCTAATTCCTTAACCGGAAATAGAAAACCATCGGCAAAAAACCATGTGCCAAAAAACCACCTAAATATCATGTGGTCTCGGAAATATGTCGTCCCAGTGCGAAAAAAAATTTCGGGGGTGCTGCCCCCAAACCCCCGCACGGGGGGCTCCGCCCCCCTGCACCCCCCTGCGTGCCCGGCGCAGGCACTCAGACACTACTACTCATGTAAAGAATATAACACATACCCAACATTCTCCCACTTGTTGTTTTCTTTGCACATAGGGGGTTACAAGGTTGCATAGTCAACAATCCAGGGCAGCAATGCCCATGGATCCTCTACACCAAGAGAACTTCTCAGTGCTCACAGATTTTGTTAATGAATCTGCAACATTCTTCAAAGTGTCCACCTTCATCAATGATACTTTCTTTTCTTCAATCAT
>ML791799.1:25046-72334 GCA_009831015.1 Picea engelmannii
TGTAACCTAAGAAACCACATGCCTTGCCACAATCAATATTGTAGAACTATTGTACGTGGAAGCACTGCAATTCATGCATCCTCGACAATCTATATCATTTTTTTGCACAACAGTTGAAAATAGAACAAATGTTCAATGCACCAAACAAAAATGTGAATAGAACTTGTGGTTGCAATCACAATATGCCTCTGTGCACAACATAGGTGTGGAAGACATGACTACACTGAGTACCTGCATATGTTCATAGAAAAATCCTGCATGCAATATGGGAAAAATATATGGTCCATAACTATTGCAAGTGCTAACATGAAAAAACATCGCAATGCAAACATGCAAGACAATTGGTAACAATTTTCTTCACAAGAATTGGAAACAGGCAGAATGTCCACTGTGTTAGGAAAAAAAAATTGTACAAAGCACGAAAGACATAGATATGGCTGACAACAAATAGTCCAAGCAAAAGTTTCTGCATATAAGAAACAATGAATTTCACATTGCAATATTGAACATCTGCTACACAAGAATCCTCTTTTTAGATTCGATGAATTGTTTCATATGCCCTTGCAAAATATTTATTTTACACAATCCACTTCTTGCTCCCATTTTTGTTACTCTTCCATTGAATTGGGAAATAGAGAAATATATCATTTCTTTCTTTGCCTCAACAACAAATATATACATGTATTGCAATGATACCAACATGAACTAGGACCCTATTTCTTGTAACAATTGCATCAAATTCCTAACATGAAGACATATCTTTCGAAAAATGCAGCTATCTGCATCTCCAAATGTAAATGAAAATACGAAAGACATAACTGCACTGAGTTCCCACACATGTTCATCGCAAAAGTATTGCAAGAGTCGATGTACAAAAGCACTGCAATGAAGAGATGGAACATAATTGATATCAATTATTCGTAGATGAATTGAAAATATACCAAATGTTCACTATGCAAGGAAAAAACATGTACATAGCACATTGGAAACAATTATGCTTGATGCGGACAAACTGTGAAAGCAAACATCTTTGCACATAAGCAACAATGCATTCCACATCACAATATCTCTCAAAAAAATGGAATTATATGCATCTTCAAATGAAAATGGAATTCAAATACAACTAACAACACATACAATTTTGGATATGTTGAACCCCAAGGGAGTTAAACAAAACACTACAAGTAATTCCAATAAAACACAACACCTGCACTGTGGATGAATCATACACTATTAGAAAAGAAGCACACAAAATAATTACATATATCCAAGAAGCATAGTTGAGTATCCATATCTGCAGACACAAAATAAGAATTGGTATAAATTATCCATATAGGAATTGAAAACAGACTGAATCTTCACTGTCTTAGGCTAAAACCCTATACAAAGCACGAAAGATACAACTACATGGGATGTGGACAAATTGTCAAAGCCTATGCTTCCACACATAAGAAAAAACACATTGCACATCACAATATCTTTCCAAAAATGCAACTATCCACATATGATGAACAATGATAGGGTTTAATAAAACACCAGAAAAAAATACAATAAAGCACAACACTTGCACTATGCATGATGATCTAGATTATTTTGGGAACGATACGAAGGAAGAAATATAACATATATATAACAAAGAAATAGACAGAGATATGACAAGGAACACAATAATACAGTAAATATCAGATTCTACCAATGACTGTCTGAAATACAAAAGACTGTAAAATGCAAAAGCACACAAGCTAGCTACAATGGTGGTAGCTTATCTCTGAGAAGAGATGTGCCAGATACTCTCATTCACAAGAAGCTGATTACAATGAGGATTGAAAGGCCTTTTTAAAATAAATCATAAATGAAAAAAACCTAAACATACAAAACCATAACCCTGGGATATGAAGCGCCAAAAGGTTTGTGGGCCTTGATGGGGGTAGTTGATACATCAACTTCCCGAGGGCATAGATTTTTCACACGATCTCCATTTGGGGCATTCGATACCTTGTCGGAAAGGTCTATTTGAGAAGTAAAAAATACAACAAGGGTCAAGGTAGTCTGGAAAACACTCTTTTCCCCCAAAAATTACAAAAAACATTGTTTAGGGCCTCAAAATGATCCCAAAAGTTTGGGACCTGAAAAACTGTAAAAAACTGTCAAAATGGAAAATTGTTCTTTGAGCCAGTGGAATAGGTGGGTGGCCACCAATATTCATCTGGATCATTCCTACCTCCTTATGAAGAAATTTTTCCCATTGCGTCAAGTGCCTCCATTAGATGGGGAAACTTCTACTGAATCTGACTCGTGGTGAGCCACTTTCCTTGATGAATAAATTGCCCTACTTTGACGACCTGATAGAATTGGATGGTCTGTTGGCGGGTGTCCTTTGTATTGGTTTCCATGATCCAATCAACTGTAACCTATTCAATGCAGTCAATATTGAGTTCTGTAGGGGCCAACTGCTCGATTGCATCTGAAGTGTCTAGGAGAGGTGGAAAATATTGGGTGCAAGCCGAGGAAAGGAGGAATACTTAATTCAAAAGCATTCTCACCCATAACCTTGGTGATGGTGTAAGGCCTATATCAGAGTGGGTGTAGCTTCCGATGGGATCATGTGAGGCACTCTTTATGCAAATGTATCCATACTTTATCTCCCACCTAAAATTTGTGTAGTACCCGATGTTGATCGTGACACTGCTTGTACTTGGCATTGGATTTCTCCACAATATCATGAACTTGTTGTTGGATGTAATGGATGCGCTCAAAAAATTTGGCTTCCCAATTAGCCTTGGTTTGAGCATGGGAGGAATCTTCCTATGCAACTGCAATGGGCAAAGCTACACCAATGGGGGCCAATGGTTGGAACACCAAGCACACCTGAAAAGGGCTATGGCCAATAGAGTTGTGGAGGGATATGTTGTATCTATGTTGAACATCAGTAAGGATTTCATCCCATGTGCATAGATATTTGGAATTATACATCCTCAGGATATGAACAATCATCCTGTTGACTACCTCTGTTTTCCCATCACTCTATGGGTGGAAGACAGTCGATTTGGTCGACCTTGTGTCCATCATCGACCATAAGTTGGATAGTAAATATCTTAGGAATATACTATCTTGATCAAAGATAATAGTTTGTGGGATCCAACGGTGGTATTGGTTGTGATGCTCTTGTTGTAGGGTGCTAAAATTTCCATCTTAGAGAATCCATCAATGCTCATGAAGACACAATCATTCCCATGAAGACACAATCATTCCCATGATTGGTTGAAGGTAGACCAAACCTGTACTCCATGGAGATGGACTCCCAAGGCCTATCCAAAGTAGGTAGAGGGGTTTATATCCCTTGTTTCTTGATGGCGGGCTTTGAAATGGCACATGAAGTGCAGAATATGATGTACTTGTGAACATCTTGTCGAAACTTCGACCAACAAAAATGATTTTGAAGTACTCCCATTGTATTTTCTACACCAAAATATCTTGCTACCTATATGTAATGAGTTTATCAGATCTGTTTTGCACACTCGCTTGAAGGAACATTGTATAGATGGATCAGATCGCATAACAATCCATCCTGGAGATGAAAGTCAGGAACTGTTTTTCAAGCGCTCAATGTCTGATAGGGAGTAGAAAAGTCATAGTCATTATTGTATAATTGTGGCCATTTAGATGTCTCATGACCACAGGAGTTAAGAACTGTGGTTAGCACTACCACCAAGGGTTGACTAAGGAAATATGTGACATGGTTGGTGCTACCCTTCTTGTACTTGATATTCAAGTGGATTTGATGCAGGAATGTGGACTACTTATGATGGTGGTCATTCTGTAACTTTCCTTATGTCTGCATGAATTGTAGAGGTCTGTGATCAATGTGGATGATCATTTCCTTCCCTCGAATGTAATGATTCCACTGATGACATGCCTGCAAAATGGAGTAAATATCTTTGTCATATGTGGGGTATCTTCGAACAACATTAGATGGAGTTTCACTATGATAGGCTACCAAATTCCCATGCGTAGTGAGGACTGCACCAATAACATAATATGAAACATTTGTCTCAATCTCAAATGGTTGTTGTAGGTTTGGCAGAATGAGGACGGGTGTTGAGCAGAGGCAAAATTTCAAATCCTCAAATGCTTTCTGTTGGGGCACGGACCACACAAACTTGGCCTTTGTTCCACCCTTGTTCACCTGGATTAGGGCCCAAGTGATATGAGAGAACCCCAACACAAACCGCTAGTAGAAGTTGGCGAGGCACAAAATCTGCAGAGGTTGATCATTTTCTTCAGGGCCAACCAATCACGGATGACTTGGATCTTGGTTGGATCCACATGTACACCCTACTCATCCATGATGTATCCCAAATATTATATTCTCTGCATGCCAAAGGAACACTTCTCCATATTGGCATATAACTTGTGCTTTCACAGGGTGCCCAATACCTGTTGAATATGCTCCAAATGTTTCTCCAATTTTTTTCTAAAGATGAGGATGCCATCCAAATATACAACCACAAAGGAGTCTGTGAATGGACATAATATATCATCCATCATCCGCATGAATGTGGCCAGGGAATTAGTCAAACTGAAATGTATTACCAACCACTCAAAGAAGAATTATTTAGATTTGAAGGCTCTCTTCCACACATTAGTTTGTTCAATCAACACCTAGTGGTAGCCTGACTTCAAATCAATCTTACTACAAAAATTGGCTCCCTTGAGATGATCGAGAAGATCATCAATCCAAGGAATTGGGTACTAGTTCTTGACTGTGATCTTGTTCAGGGATCTGTAATCAATACAAAGTCTCCATATCTGGTCCTTCTTTTGTACCAGAACAATTGGGCTCCCTCAAGGTGAGAAGCTTGGTCTGATGCGGCCCTTCAAAATTAGCTCTTAGATCTAGTGTTTGATTTCTTCCTTCTTTATAACAGAATGCTTGGATACATGGTCATTAGGAAGAGGATCACCGAGTGTTAGATCAATTGAGTGCTTTACCTGACAGTGCACAAACACCCCAATAGGCGAGGCAAATATGTCTTTGTACTCCTCTACTATTTCGTCCACCTGTTGCTCTTGGGCACCCGTGCAGAGGTTTTGGCAGTTGTAGTGACCTTTCGTTCACCTTTTGATTGAACCATACAAAGGAAAAATATCCTAGTCTTAGAGACCACCTTTCTGCACTCCTTTGCGGAGATCTCAGAGACCACAATATTTGGGATTGCCTCTGGTACACTGTAGAGTTGATCTCCCAAATTAATAATGACACTATGAGGCCTAGATTCATAAACAACACGATGCTTTCACATGTATGGTTGTCCTAGAAAAACATAACAAAGTTGAAGGGGGGAAACATCACACAATACCTCATCTTTGAATGGTTTTATGCCATAGTGCAGTCGACATTGATGGTTGACGCAAATGTCCTGTCCCTGGCTGAGCCAACCAATGGTTTATGGTTGAGGATGCAACGTCATTTTCAGGTTCAACCTCTTGAAAACCTTTGCTGAGATCAGGTTATTTTGGCTACCACTTTCAACAATGAAATGGAGTGGGGTTCCCTTCACCCAAATCTATGAGTGGAAAAGGTGCTCCCCTTCTTCAGGATCCTCTGGTTCCTCTAGCTAGACTTTGGTGGTAGCGATGGTGGCACTGGGTTTTGCATCAATGGTTCATCTTCCCCTTTCTAGTTCTAAATCAGATTCTGAGTCAACATATGACCCTGGGGATTTTGTATAAGAAAACAATTATTCTTTCGAGTGACATTCATCAATATTTTCCAAGGGATTTTGTGGAACTCACACCATTTTCCAGTGTCCTTCTCAGACTTCCCATTACCCTTCTTTACTAGTGGCTTGGGAAGGTTATCCTGGGGTTTTCCATCCTTGCTGTGTCCTTTGTCCCGAGAGTTAGGACCACCCTTAACATACTTTGGGTGTTGCATATTTTCAAACCCGAACTCCCACTTTTTCTGCTGCTTGAATTTCTGCTCGATTTTGATAGCATATCGATAAGCGGCTCCCAATGACGAGATGTCCATAAACTCCATTTTGGTTTGGATATACCTATGTAGAGCCTCATCATATTTTAGGACCACATGCAGCTCAGAGTATTTGATACCCAACTTGGTGTGCAAGGTATGGAAAGTATTTGTGAACATCGACACTGTTTGGCCTCTCTCTTAGCGTAGTGTGGTTCATCTTGTGTACAGGTCATCGTAACTTCCAACATGGTAATATTGTTCCTTGAGGGAATAAAAAAAATCCACCCAAGTGTCTCATGGCCCAAAAATTATAGACTCATCCTTGGCATGTCTCTCACAATAAGTCTCCCACCAATATCTGACATGGGGAAGGGCCTTAAGGAGCACGGAGGTGATCGTTTCACTGTTGGAAAAATTGTGGACAGAGAAATAACCCTCTGGTAGATTTAACCATTTTCACAAAGATTCAACATCTATCTAGGCTTAAAATAAAGGAATATCAAAGTTAAATTGTATCTTGAAGGGAGTTGCACCTACAAAGTGACTACCGATTGAAGGTTCCTCCGTTGTTGTCAAGAAACATCGAAGGATCTAGGCGAAATTATCCATCATCTCATTCCTCTGTCCTGCGAGGGATTTCTCAAGCAACCTTTTGAAAGGATCTCTTGTCCCGTCATCCCTCTTTTCTTCCACCATGGAAGGTTTCTTGGGCGTGCAAGAGTGGTTTTTCTCAAGAGAAATAAGCTCGAGACCCAACTCTCTATACCCTGATCTCGTCAGATACATGCACTAAGAACAAAAATGAGCAAACCGCTTTGATACCATTGGTATAGATTATTTGGGAACGATATGAAGGAATAAATATAACATATATATATTAAATAACACATGAATATATGGCAAGGAACACAATACTACACTAAATCTCATATTCCATTAATGACTGTCTGAAATATAAAAGACTGTAAAATGCAAAAGCACACAAGCTAGCTAGAATGGTCGTAGTTTGTCTTTGAAAAGAGATGTGTCGACTATGCTCATTCGCAATAATATGATTAAAATGAGGCTTGGAAGGCCTTTTTAACATAAATCATAAATGATAAAACCCTAAACATACAAAACCCTAACCCCGGGATATGAAGCACCAAAAGGTTTGTGGGCCCCGATGGGGGTAGTTGATACGTCAACTTCCCGAGGAAGTAAATTTTGCATACGATCTCCGTTTGGGGTGTTCGATACCTTGTTGGAAAGGTCTATATGAAAAGTAAAACTTTTGTTGTGGATCAAGTCCTGTTATTAATTAATCATGGCCCCCCAAAATTCCAAAAAAACATTGTTTAGGGCCTCAAAATGGCCCCATAAGTTTGGGACCCGAAAAACTATTAAAAAATGCCAAAATGGAAAACTGTTCTTTGAGCCAGTGGAATAGGTGGGTGGTCACCGATATCCATCTTGATCACATGAAGAATTATAAAACACACACACAAACTAATTTCTTCTGTCCAACAAACATAAACACTAGAGAGATCTAGACACTCATTGACAAAAACCAAGTGATATGACACCTAGTCCTAGTTAACTGATCCATGCAAACATCAATTAACTAAGTCACACATGTGGAAGTGAAAGAAACACATGCAATTGCTGGTGATAAAACCAAGGTTTCCATGCATGAGTGACTTCCACTAGTCTAATTGAGTGTAACTGACTTTGAATTGAAGAGTAACATCCTATTTGGTAGGGGAATATTTTCTAGAGAGAATATTCTCATCTAAGGAAGAGTTCTCAACATTGGACTATCGAACTTAGGAAAATAATTCTAGGTGAGTGTGTAATATCTCCAACACCCCCCTGAAGACTACTAGGGTGTACATGATGAATGGGTCCTGACAACAGAGGCCATGTTAGGTATCCATTAACAATGCAACTAATGAAAACTTAAATAAAGTGAGGAAAGAGGGAAAAACTAATGGGACTCCACCACCCCCACAAAAAAAAAAAAATGTTGTATCAAAAGAAGAGAAAAACATGTGAGATACACCATGTGGCAGGTAGACAGTCTCCAAAACCAAGAAAATATGACAAGTTAATGAAGCATGATCTGATGATGATAGATCATAATCCGCTTCAATGAGTGTGCTAAAGCTGAAATGTTTAGTTGATACTAGTTGACGACAATCACATCTCTCCAAACATTAAGGTGCTAGCCTACACCAAGATGGTCGTTCTAGTCAAAGTGATTCCAAAACATAGAATAAAACACCATAAAGTCATAAAAATAGTGGTGAATGGAACTGTAAGGCGTCATAACCAGTCAAGTCAAGAGCAATGAGAACAGTTCCCATGTATTGTGGATGAAACAAATATGTAAGATGTCCTCAAACAATGGCTCAAATGCTGCCATGACCAATCATCAAGCCAACCACAAACAATACTCAGAGTTGGTACCTTGCTAATATGTTGTTGTATACGCATCTTTGTCAATGATTTGAAAGAAGAGGAACTGACAAAAGGCTATGGATACATGACATGAAGACAATGTAGTCTACGATCATGATGTTGAGGATGTCAATAAGTGGAGGATGTAGACCCTGAAGTTGATGACGAAGAGTCTGTTGCTGCTAAAAAATTTGATGTTGGTGCTGAAGAGTTTGATACTAACAACTATAATGCTGAAGTTGGTGCCAAATATGGTTGTGATAGTTCCAAAGCTGTATCAATAAGAGGTATAGGCGGTGGCTACTACAACTCAATAGTAGAAGAGTGATTCAAATTATTTTTGGCACGAAATGAGATCGGAGATATAATAAACAAATGCACAGAGATATCGTAGATATTCAATACTATAATAGAAATATATCAGAGATGCAACCATAAACACAGATATGCAGTAATACACGATTTCTATTAATGAAATAAATGTACAGAGACTGTAAAATACAAAGTGAAAGACTCAATAGAATGGTGGCAGCTTATCTCTGAGAAGAGATGTGATGGCTACTCACATTCGCAAGAAGATGATTACAATGAGGCTCCGAAGGCATTTTTACAATAAGAAGGAATTCCAAAAACCCTAGACATCCAAAAACCTAACCCTAGGAGATGAAGCGCCAAAAGTCATGTGGGCCCCATTTGGGTAAGTGAGTACATCAACTTCCCGGGGTCATAACTTTTGCATACGATCTTCGTTTTAGGCGTGCGATAGCTCGTTGGAAAGGTATCATTAAGGAGATTCATTTTTGGGGCTCAATAATGCCTTTGTTTATCATTGAGAACCTAGATCTCAAAAAACCTTCATTTGGGCCCTCAAAATGGCCTCGGAAGTTAAAACCTGCTAAAAATAGTAAATTGCCAAAATTGCCAGAAAACTGTTTTGAGCCATTTGGAAAAGGTGGGTGGCCACTAATATCCACCTGGATCAAAGAGTCATCTTGTGCTGGAAGAAATTGAGTATGAACGACAAAAATATCGAGTTAACTTGATACTTGTATTGAAGTCCCAAAAGAACGAAGTCCAACTTTTGTTGGTCTCATTAGAGGCTGAATGGGATGTACAATCCCCTGTCCATTCTTACCAAACCTCCAGTGTATCCCATCTAATGCATTAATTTTGACCCAAAACCACGAGTGTGAAACTCAAAATTTGGTGAAGGAAGCTTAGTAGTTGTTAACAATGCAAAAACGACATTAGAAGTAAGAGATTGTTGCAGATCTTTCTACAAACAAGCAATAAAATCTTCCTTCTCTTTTAAATCAACCAAAAAATGTTCATTGAGAAGAGTGAATTTCTCCTCCATCTCATTAATGCGAGTGGTCCAAGTATCAACTTGAGCTTGATGCTTCTCCATTAGACTCCAAATGAGTTCAGAATCCGTGGAATGATAGGTACACATGTTTTGAAGACAAATCTTGGATCTCTATTGTTCACCTTGAAGTTTGCTAAATTCTTTGACAAGTTTTAGATTTAGACTCTGAAGAGTTGAGATAACTGCATCTTTGTCCTTCATTACAATGATTCTCTCCCAACGAATGATATCAATGAGATATGCTTGTTGGAGTAGTGATCTAAGGTTCTACTGATCCATTGCATGTAACTATAGATATGATAAAATGGTTTTAGTGTATTCTTTGACTATTCCATCTGCACCATTCACTAAACCATCATGTGAATCATAGTTACATGCATAAATTTCAATGAGCATATCTAATTTAAGAACAAGTTGCAAAAGTAAACTTGTTGTATGTTCATGACGTCGCACACCACCATGGTCGTTTTCCTCTTCATGAATTGCATTAAAAGTTCCTTGCTAGGAATAAGAAATAACATAGACATGTTATGCAATGAAACATCCTTGTTTTTATAAAATAGATAAGAAAATACTGGGTGATTTGGAGCAGGTCAAATGCAATTCGTGTTGATATAGTGCAAATAGTTTCTTGTTTGACTATTTGTTTGCATCCTATTCAAAATAACAATAAAATTTTCATTTGTTTTTCAGGTAGTGAAATTCATAACACTTCATGCTATCTGCACAAAATTCATATGCTATGCTTTGCATGTTCATCATGGGATGCTCAAATATCAGGGAATCATATATGGTTTGTGCTTGATAAAGATCACCACAAAATACCATATCTATGTTGCCAAAGTACCTTGTTTGTACATGTTTTATGTTTCTTAGCCAACTATCAATCAAAAATAGGAATTGGATTCCAACTAGAGAAGATTCATTAATGAGGACAAGTTGAAGTTCCTGATAAAGCTTTGACAATGTGTCTAACATTTCTCTACTAAGTTGAACACACTGAGACTTGTTGAAAGGCATTAGAAATGCAGAATGGATTGTTGTTCCACCTGCATTGTAAGCAACTTTTCCTGTATATGCAACTATCAATCCCTTTGGTTTCAAATGATCAATATTCTAATTTGAATATTGTATTGGAATAAGCATTTGGAATATCATTTTTGCTTTGAAGGTTTTCCCTGTTCATGCTCCACCATTGAGAAACAAGCACAATGGCGTCTGCACTTCCCTTAATTTCTTTAGCGCAATGTCTTTGACTATTGCTTGTTGTTCTATGTTAAAAGTTATTCTAAGTTTGTAATATTCATTGTTTTCAAGAAAAAATGGGTGGCCTGCAACTTGGAATCCAAGATTAGTTCTTCTTTTGCTACTTTTCCCTCCCACACATTGCAAATCTGGTTTTAAAATGTACCGTTCATAGTCAACTTTGCTTATTCCTTGTTGGGTCAATTTAGCATCAAAATTGAGAAGATCATTGTCTACTTGTTGAATCAATTTTTCCATATCTCCCCAGGTTGCATTGGCATTGTATGTAAACTTATCTTCATTGGCTTGTATTCTAGTTTCGTGAAAACAATAGGTGGCTTCCCATGTAGGCTAGTTATGCTTTAATGTAGGTTCACTCTTTTCAAACGACACATACATTTTTATTTTTTATTTTTTGATATGTGTGTACCATCTTTTTTGTACTTGGAAACAAATTCAACAAGGCATATATTCTTAATGGCACGTGGGCATTCATTATAGTAATCAATAATAGTGTTGCACATGACATATTCCGAGTTGTTAGGTTCTTGTTTCAATAAAAATGTTGGTTTAAGGACAAATGTGCATTGATCTATTGGAGACGTGTTTATAAATATACACAGTTTTGAACTACTATTCAATGGTAGAGAAAGCACAATATGAATTGCTTGTTGCGCGAACATTTGTTGAAGATTCAACATTGTATTTCCAAGCGTACGTATCATTTGCATAACATCAATTCTATTTTTTTCATGTTCTTTGCTTATCCTTCTAAATGAATTTGTCATAGATTTGTCAACTTTGGTCATATATTAACTACAATACAATGTTTCCACATATGCATTCAAAACAAATTGTTTGTTTGTGTTTGCATTCCAAAAATTTGGCATGTCTTTTGCAAAGCTATTGTTCCCAATATGTGAAGGTTTTTTTTCCAGGAATATTGTCGATTGTTTTAGTGTGTACTGTATTAGGAGAAAGTACTCATCCTTTGCTAGTTCCATTTCCATCATGAAGTCTTCGAAAATGGTTAAATTGTCATAGTTTTTTTGGTCTAGTGATGAAAACAACAACTTTGACTTTTCGTTGAGAGCTTTGTCCAATAACCCAATCGGTTCAAGAATCATTGCCATTCTCATCAGTGGCATACAAAATTTGTATCAACAATGTGAATTATTTCATTTCTTACAACTTCTTGTATGGAAATGCTTATGCAATTTGGAAAGATCAAGATGCAGATGATCTACGTCACATGTTATGTACTTGTCCAAGAATGCTACAATTTCTGAATCACTATCCTTTCCATATATCGGTGCATCTTCTATCCACAACAACCCATGTTCATGCTTGCTTCCTCTATTCTGAAACTATGTTACAAAGTAACTTTTGATACTTTCCCGAAAAATATTTCATCACAAGCTATCAATTGCTTTAAAGCATTGATTCTATGTCTATAGTAACAAGTACAAGTATCTGAGTCCTTCCTTATAAGGTAATCGATGTCCGTGTCTTCTAGTGTTTCATGGTGCTTTTCATTTTTTCTACTCCTGTACAAATCCATCAATGCATATACCAATTCATGCCATTGATGCTCTGCACTTGTGAATGTGAAGAAAAAGGTTGGAGGCCCCAACTATCATATCACTAAAAATATATTTTTCTTAATATGTTGGAAGTAATCAGGAGAAGTGTGAATATTTTTGAAATCTGTGTATCTAATATGGTATTTAAGTATCTTTTCCAAATTTGGTTTTTACTTCATGTCTTTTTCTAGAAACTTTCTTCCCTGTAATTGTCCTTTTCTTATTTGTATCCACATGTAGGAAAGTACTTTGCCAATTATTGTTCTCACCGTTTGAAGAACAATTTTGTAGTGTGATATGAGAAATCGCCTCTAGCATGTAGAAATTCCCATTTCACTATTTTTTTGTAACTAAATATCTTTGCAATGTCATCGTCACATGGATTCCCATAGAAAAGGTTTGGAAAGTTCATATCTTCTGTGTATCTGTCCATGAATATTCCAAGTGGACGTTTCCCTTCAACAGGTGCAACTTCAATAATCTTGTCCCACAAATCATGGGTGCAATGCAATTCTATGAATCCATGCACCAACGTTTCACTAGGCCTCTCTCTATCCGATTCTATTTCCATATCACTCTCACACTCAAAATTTGTCTCTTCTATGCATTTTTTGCTATCTTCTTCAATAATATCAGTCCATTCTTTGTTTATAGTGATGTTACTAGACTTGTATAAATCTCTGGAACACAATTCTTTTAATCCTTTCATCACAATGTTTACATAGACTCTTCCCATCTGATACACATTTTTGTATTGTAATTTTTTTTTCAATGCAATTGCAAATGTCATTGTTTCATCCATGAATTGTGGCATGCTTTTTGGACAATATCCATATGAACATGCACATTGAGGATGGATCCTATCAATCCCATCTACGATCGTTTGTAGCCCCATTGTATAATTTGTGAAAATGCAATTCTAAGGGAGATAAGTCTCTCCTCAAGTTCTGACAGTATACTTGCAATGGGAAATGACATGTTGCATCTTATTTGGTATGGTGTTGCAAACCGTGGTATCTTCCCATTTTCAATTTCTCTTTTGTAGCTAATACATATCTTCTTATAAGAGAATGTTTTTTCATATGCACTCAAGCTAAGATATTCTTTCTTCAGTTCCTCGTTTAAGCATTTAATGTTCTTTGAAAAATTCAACTATTCACAAATTGCACATTCGTTTCTAGGTGTGTCTTGGATGTATTTCACATAGAGTCGACGTGTTTGTTTCTTTTTTACATCGATATGCTCAACACATGAACATCCACTTTTTATTTTCTATTCGGGTTTTGCACTGGACTATATTTGTTTTAATTTCACATATGCCAAACTTTCTCTTTTACTGCCACCCCTTCTTGCATTGATTGAAGATTCATATTTTGCATGTGCATCTCTTTTCATCCCTTGATATGTATCAAAATTGCAATTTGATTTGTTTGTTTCACGTGCTATTGTTTTTAGTCTATAGTAATTTAGCCTCTCAACTACATGTTTCTTTGCTTTACCATTTCGCCAACTGCACTGCTATTTGCTAATGTAATTTTATCGTCACATTTTTCACTGTGTTCGTCTTGTTTTCTTTGCAACACATGTCCATGAACCAATACAATGTCCCACATACTTTTTCTCAATGCCAACACTGTATCTCTATGATGCCCATTTCCATGTGTATTCACTGCGCCCACTATGCATTGGTGACAATGCTCATCACATTTTTCACTGTACTTCTCACTCAATAATGGCTCATAGTGAACGTGAACTATTTGTGTTTCAAATGACAACACATCGACTATTTTATAATAGTTTGAGCAAGCAAAATACAAGTTCACAATATTTCTCTCATGGAGGGACCACACTTGGATATTTACATTGAAAATAAATGATGTCCATTATAGATAGAATGGCCCACCCTCTATCTTTCCTTTTTCATATGGCATTGCCATATTTGCAAGACACTTCTGCCAATTTACAATAACTTTTCTATTTCCTACAATACCATGAATCATATATTCATGCAAGCAATGCAATGCATTTTGGTCACCACTTTTCATTGCATTGCAAAAGGATTGCACAATGTAAAGTTTCAAGGATTTTGCATTGAAATTTGTGGCTATCAAATAGGAAAGTGCTTCGAACAAACTATCACCGCAACTAGACACGACATGAATCACTCTACTCAATCCACAAGAATGCATCCTTTCCATATTACATTTCCAATAGTATTCGAGGTTTTTGCACATCGGTGACAAAAAAGTATCAGGTTGTTCAAGATTGCATCTATCTATTTTCTTGTATAGAAATGGTTGATAATGAATGGTAATAAGATTTGCATCATGAAATAAGATGCAATATGGATATGCATTTGCATTTTTATTGAAATGAAAATACTTTGTTTTTCATAGTGACCAAACTACAATTGATATATTTAACCATTTTTCTAACCATCGTATACAAAATGTATCTCCCCATAGCCCTATCACATTGTCATTTAGATTTGAATATATAGACAAACACATTTTCGACAGATATATGCCAATGTCGTGAATCCCATGAAATTCGTACAAGAATTCAGATCCTAGCTCAAGTTCATATGATTCCAATGCTTCTTTATCTCCATTGTGCAAACAGACCAAGAAATGATCTATTAATCCATTTCACAATTCAATCGAAGAGTAGATAAAATGCATAAGGACGTGTAATGCATCAAGCAAACAATCCTGAGGATTATATGTAAATGCATTGAATCTAAAAAGATCATTTCTATGCAGAACATAGTCAATATTGCCATTGACAATGCGTTGTGCATTGTTTTCATAGTTTTCAACATCTATTTCATCTTCCATGTTCCAATTTATGTCATTCTGATGATGCTTAAGTTTTTTCTATAGCATTGGCTAGAAAGGATAAAAACATAAGATGCTAAATATAATCTCAAAGTAACATACCTTAAATTTGTTCGTGTTCAACTTTGTTTTTATTTGATACATATAGTTTCTGAAAGAGTTCTCGACCAACTTAACCAACTCCTGAAAAAGAAAAATAATAAATAACCACCAATTTTCCTTGGCCTATATGGGACACCACAAAACCATTTCATTTTACAGTTTGATCAAGCAACACAGTCAACAATAAATAAAACTAGTTTACTTAAACATTACACCAATGCCATTGCAAATTTCAATGAAACAAAGTAACTACACAATGCATAAACAATAGATTATCAAGAAACAACAATGAATTGTTTTGCAACACATAGTAATGGCGATTTCAGATGTCAAAATTAGTAGTCTTTCTATGTATTATATTCAACCATGTCCGCCCACATAGTGTATATAAAAAATAATGAGAATAAATTTAAGGATTTTATAAATTAAGAAACATCTTCTTCATTTAAAATTGTATTAAGTAAAAAAATAATTTATATATTTAACAAGAAAATAACCTAGTTGCATGCATTTACCAAATACATAAACTAATTTGCCAAACCACTGGATAAAAGAAACCCACCACATAAATACTTTTAGCATCTCCAATAACTATTCTAGGGGAACTACCTGACAATAGAAGGCTAGATGCTATAAATTTTCCGCCCATGACTTGAAAAAAGACCAAGTGTTTAGTGTACGAGAGGCATAACTGTGAGGAGCACGAAAATATGACAATAAAAAAAACTTCTGTCCAACCTAAAAATTTGCCAATCAAAAACACTTTTGACTAGCAAATTGTCCAAATATAAATAGATCAGAGACCTGGCATTGTCCAATTCCAAGAGTAGGATGTGAAACCACCATTTTATTTTTGCACATATATCATCTACCTTTCAAACAAGAATAAGCGGAGTAAAAAACCATCGATCAATCCAAAGAGCACCAACACGTATGGTTCTAAATCACAACCAAATCAATTTACTATAAATCGATGATCTATGTTACAAATTACTTCACTCGTCATAATCACCAATGCAAAACTATTTGAGATTCGGAGGTGCAGATGTGCAACAATGCACAAGGATAACATGTGTCGGTTCTCTGCCCAAGGCTTAAAAATAAATAGTCTTAAGTAGACCAAGTGTAGCTATGCGAACTGTAGATTTGTCGAAGCATCCAAGAACGACAATGCCATATCATAAGCAATATGAAATGTTCATACAAGGTTTGAAAGAATAGAATCACCACACGAGGATTCAAAATAGTTTGAGCAATTGCTTTGCAAAGCACATTCCTATGAAGAGCATCATCATATCGCAGAAGCAAAAGAAATCACACAAACTGAATAAATAAATAAATCAGAGAGCTCACATTTCTTCAAGACTAACTGCATTTACTTTTCACTAGACCTAAATCAATGCCCTTTCCTTCTAAACCCGAGAAAAATAAATGCCCCAAAAGTGACTTCGCATTCCTCGATATTACTTATCTTGCGACAACAAAGTGAAGAACTATTACAAATGCAGACCCAAAAAATCATAACAACTTATGAGCATGTCTTTCCTCCGCACAATGGTTGAAAATACAACAAGTATTTATTATGTCCACCATGCACCTGTGCTCAATGTGAAAACACACAACTAATATGTATGCGTACTCAGAAAACATGCCAGTAGCAGAAAGATCTGTAGAGCCACCAACATGAATAGATGCAAGTAATAACATGCAAAACAAGTCAAGCATGCCAGATATTTGCTAACAATTTTCTGGACAAGAATTGAAATAGACTAAATGTCCACTGTCCTAGGAAAAATAAAACTATACAAAGCACATAAGACATAGCTATGATGGATGCAGAAAAATCATCAAAGAAAAAGTCTTCTCACATGAGAAACAACACATTGTAGATCGTAGTATTGAACATCTACTCGACAAGAATTTTCTTTTTAGAATGGATGAAATTTTCTATATACTCTTTCAAAATATGTGTTTCATGCATTTCACGTCTCTCTTCCATTTCCATTGAATTGCGGTATGGATCGATATATTATTTCTTGCTTCACCCCGAAAACAAAGATATATAGGCACTGCAATGATATCAATAAATAAATCAAAGAAATGACATTTCTTCAAGCCCAAGTGCATTTACTTTGCACCAAGGTCACTGCGCTTTCCTCCAAACTACCTAGCTTGTCACAACAAAGTGCAAAACTATTGTAAATGTCGAGACATAGAAGCATAAAAACTCGTGAGAATGTATTTCATCCACACAACAATTGAAAATATAACAATTATTTTCTATGCCTACCACGTACCTGCCCCCAATGCCATTACACACAACCAATACATATGAATACTCCAAAAACATGGGCGTAGAAAAATCTTCCACATGACCACAAAGGTGTGAAACTACACGATGACAACTAACACAAATTCTCCGCACAAGCATTTAAAATATACAAGTGCTGCATACAATAGCAATATGCCTCTGCAAAGCACACAGTCTCACAATACATAACTGAATTGACTGCATACATATTTCAAGAGAAAAATCCTTCCTGCAACCTAAAAAACCACATGCCTTGCCACAATTAATATTGTATAACTATCGTACATGGAAGCACTGCAATGCAGGCATCCTTGACAATCGATATCATTTTTTCGCACAATAGTTGAAAATATAACAAATTTTTACTACACAAAACATAAGTGTGAACAAAACTTGTGGTTGCAATCACAAAATTCCTTTGCGCACAACAGAGGTGTGGAAGACATAACTACACTGAGTACCTGCATATGCTCATAGCAAAATCCTGCATGCAACATGGGAAAAATATGTGGTCCATGTTATCCCCTATCCTAGGGATAACTAAGGAGATTATGTCTCGAGGCCCACAGGTTCTAAATATGGAGTACCGAAATCCATATGACTTGAGCTTGGCCCTAGAGGGCCCATCGTTTCTTCAGTGCATCCTATCTATCATCAACAGTAGCATCCATCCCATCGACCTGAATCTGAAGTAGCAGTGGGTCTTGCTCCATGAGGTAATGAGTCCGGGTATCATGTTATGTGTCACTCTAATTTTCAAAGAATTTGAATATGTAAACTGAATTCTCTTTTGTTTCATGACATTTCCTTGGAAATTATGCTCTTTAACTTGTCCATACCTGGGGGGGATGATAGAGTGCCCTAGTAAGTTGGTTCCCTTAGGGATGCGTTGTCACTAGGTGTGTCTATGAAAGGTCATCATCCATTCCTTTCATACTTACCACTTTTCATCATTGTACCTCTCATATTTCCACTACCTTGGGACATCATCCATTCCTTCCATATTTACCACTTTTCATCATTGTCCCTCTCATCTTTCCCCTACCCTCGTTCACACATTGGGTTTGCCAAGATAGTAAGGTTTGTACCTTGCCTTGTGGGAAGAAGGGGATAAGTCCCAAAGGGTAAAATTAGCTGGAAAAAGTTAAAATCCAAAATGAAACCTTGAGATGCTTTGCCCAGGGATTCCCAAGAAAGCAATAAATGGATTCTCAACAAGAAAAGGGGACCCGCTAAATAAAATAAAACTCAAGATCTAGTTGGTGGATAGGAGGTCTCATCATGAGCCGACCTATTAGATCCATGAGCATGTAGAGGTATGACACTGCCATCCATTTGGTCATCAAATTAGGGTAGTGGCTCTTGGTGGCATAACCAAGAGAAAGGGGGTTTCATCATGAACCAACCTTCTCATTTCCATGAAGTGATTGTGGGTAATGCTATCACCACTGGTTACCGCACTAGGACAATGTCCTCCAACTATTCTCTTGAAAAGAAAAAGCAATAAGACAAAGAATAAAAGGCATTGAATGGGATAGGAAACAATGACATCCACAACAAGGTGCGGCTCACCCTCTACAGAGTCACCCACATGTAAGACCTACATTTCCCTGTTATCACTACACCCCTTGCCCAAACATTCCCTACACCATCTCATACATCTACATGACCTAGATTGGTCTTCACATAGGAATCACCCCAAACTTGAGGAGGATTAGCTCATTAGGACATCCCAAGGCACTCTCCAAACCTGGCTTGTTAAGCTGCATAACGTCTTTGAGCATTTTTATGGGTAAAGGGGGATTTGATGCACATGTTTGGGTAATTTGATTATTATACGTGATTGACATTGCTATGATTCCTCTGACTTATGATCCCATGGAGGGTGTACTTGTTGTTGCTACATGACCATGCCCAACAGACATGTACATATGGGGAGATGATTAGTTCAGACCTCCATGGGGCTAAAATCCCACCAGATGGATACTGTGACCCCAGCCAGGGGCAGAGAGACACCAGAGGCTTTCACTTGAGAAAAGGAAGGACATTCCACTAGAGACACTTTGGTAGGCCTGGACCTAGCAGGATCTTTCTCCCCCCCCTGAACGTTGGCCTTGGGAGGCCCATGACGTCACCCTTGTGACCCTAGACATCACCCAACATGAGATGGACATGATGGAGGCAGTTTTGTGCCAAGTGGCATATGTGGCATCATCTAGAGGCCTTGGAAGGCCTAACGTTTTTCTCATGGAGTTTGACGTCCCACCTATGAGGCCCAACGTCACCCTAGGAGGGTATGGCATCACCTCCACTGCACTTTTTAGGCTCTAATTCTTTAAATTTATGTAAAACTAGTTTTTTGATGTAATTTGGCCCTGTCGGACTTTTCTGGCCTAAATTGTAATTAAAGGCCATTATTGTTGTATAAATAAGAGATAAAGATCTTTTATTTTTCATCATATTTCATTCACACAAGTGTGAGGTCTGAAATTCGGCCCTCTTTAAGGGTATTTGGCTGAAATTAAGTGGTGAGCAACTTCTTGGAGAGACTATTCTTGGTGTGTTTTGGTATTTTCATGGTGGAAAGTATTCAACTAAGGTTTTTTGTGCTATATTATTCTTGATGAAGTAAGTAAATCTGCAATTCTTCATTTATTTTTGAATGGTTATGGTAAATTTGCTTGTTCATTTCTAATATTATGAAATTGCTAGTTTGAAACCCTACGGGAGAAGCATATGTTATTATCCTTTTCCTTAGAATTTTCCACCTACTTGAATTTGCTAGAAAACATCTCCTTTGAAGAATACACTAGAGCCCTACCTTTGTAGCACTCTAGTAGCATTGTTTCATTAGCTTCATATATTTTATTTCAAGTTTGATCTAAGGAAGAAGGAAATCACTAGGGCCTAAGGTTACCTACTTAGCAATTTTTCCTTCTAGGGTTAGATATTGAGGCCTTAGGTTACTAACACCTCAATCATCTCACCCATCCCTTTAGATTACCTATTATCATTTGTGTTTTCCTCTAAGAATTTCCACTGCAAACTTTGAGTCCATTACCCTAAAAGGCACTAGTCCACTCCTTGCAAGTGATTGATTGACCAAACAACTCTCAAACCATCTTCCCTAAGAATTTTACTAATCCTAACTAACTCTAAATTAGACTAACTCACTAACTAATTTTCTGCTGTTACAAAATATTGCTACAACCATCTATAACAACAACAAATTCATCCTAAAATCAAGATTAAAAGTTGATTATACATTGCCATTACTGCTTCCGACAACTATTATCATTCTGTCAATTTTAGGCTATTATTTCTTGTCATTCTTGAAGCATTATTGAGGCATAATTGTGTAGTTGTTGCTAAATATTCATTGATGTTATAAATATTTATATTGATTCAGTTTTATATAAGCTTGTTTATCTTCCAAAAGTTTATGCTTTTATGAAGCTTTGACATCATATGGTACTTGCAAACACCATTTATTTTCTACTTGTTGTCTTGTTTTGGGCAGGTACACTTAAATTATATTTTTCTTCATCTCAATAAAACCTTGGAACTTTTGATCAGAGTGACTTGTGAGAGGGGTGGGACTTTCTTGTAACTTTTACCTTAGCCTTCTCAAACCCCCAGGTCACTAGGGACATCTCCCTTGGGGTACTACTCCTAAATAGAAAGAGGTGTCCTATTAAGGTGACAGTGATAGGTCATCCTCCTTGTTATGCCAATTTAGTACCCACTTGCCTTTGGATTTTTGGAAAGTACAAATTGCACGATAACATTTTGGTGTTGTTGCTGGGGAACACTGAATCAATTTTCCTCAAAGACGACACTTTTCGGTAAGCCTTTCCTCAAAATATTTTATCTTACAAAGATTACCTGACGACTCCATTGAGGGTGATCCCCTCATCCCTTTGATAGTTTCAAGAAAATTATCTGGAAACTCTACAAAGGTCATGGAGGTATACCAACCCTCCCAAGTCCTTTAGAAGAAAACCTCCCTGAAACCCTCCTATAGTAAAATCATTATTTGGAGGCAATCTTCATTTAAACACAATGTCTAGCACAGGAACTCAAACTGTTAATCCAAATCAAGCTAATAACCAGAAACAATGGTCATCCAAGCTCTTCAAATTGTTATACATGACAAATATACGAGGATACCCTAGGAAAATGCTCCCTAAGTATGAGAAATGGTTTCCTAAATTCACTGGTAATGATGTAGTGAGTGCCGAGGATCATATGAGAAAATTTTGGGCCTTCTTTCAACTTCATCCCATCAGTGATGATGCTAAAGACTTAGCTATGAAATTGTTCTCTGGTACCCTCCATGATGGTGCTAGACGATGGTACAATGGTCTCCCTGACGCTAGTATTAAAACCATGGATAAATTGGAGGAAATATTTCTCAAATGATGGAGTGTCAAGGAAGACCCCAACATGTTGTTGATAAGGATGAATAACCTCACAAAAAAAGAGAATGAAACTGTTAAAGAATTTCATGATAAATTTGAAAACTTAATGCAAAAGATCCTAGTGAGCCATCATCCTTCAAATAATTTCCTTCTCTTTCTTTACACCAAATAGTTTATAGGAAAAATGGGCTTTCTTGTCAGAGATAAAGCCCCTAAAAAAATCCAAGAAGCCCAAGAGGCAGCTACAAGGATTGGAGACAATCTATAATCATCTAGAGTTGAGCCTTTCTCTACTTCAAGAGTCAAAGTGGATGCTAAAACTAAGATAGTCCATAATGGCGAACCTACCTCAGATATTAGCGCTAGCTTGGAAAAGTTGTAGTTGACTGTGGATGGCATGGTAAGAAACCAAGAGTTAATGATGAATAGGATTGTCAATTTGGAAAGAGCTCAACAACAAGATCCTAGGTTTCCTTACAAAGGGAAATTCCAGAAAGGAACTCAAGTTTTTAGATCGAAAAATGATCAAGAAGTTCCTAATACTTTAGCCCTCGAAAACATGGTAGATGAAAACCCTTGGTACTTACAATGCAAAGACTCTTATTGGGAGCATGAGTGTCCCATGAACAATGGTGAACATGACCAAATAAATATTATCAATCATACCATTGAAGGTCCTCAACATTGCCTTAAATGTCACACTTGAAGAACATCAAGAATGCATAAAGGAAGCAACCATGAAGGCTAGGATGGAGGTGATAAATTACCTTGACCAAGACTCGAGATAAAATTTGAAGAAGCAAGAATTCCAAGTATACACTAGGCAAAAACGAATGTACCAACCTCTCTCTAATGGGCATGTAATTTTACAAAAAATACCTCCACCTATGAACATACTCCTTCCTAAAAATTCTCCCAAAACCGACAAGGTGGATTTGAATTTTGACTTTGAAGGTGCATTAGAAAAAATGCACGTAACCATTCCACTAAGGGAAGTCATCAAGGTCCCATCTGTAAAAGAAAGGTTTGAATGTTTTTTCAAAGTATCAGATGAGCCAATGGACCCTCCTATCATGTTACAACAAAATCATTTTAGGGTTCAATATGATGGACACTCGCCTTTCTTCATGACATTATTGGTTAATAACAAATGCCTTAACAATGGTATGCTTGATTCATGGGCATGTGCTAACATGATGTCATTGAAGGTCATGGAGAAATTAGGCTTGAAGGCCACACAACCTTACAAGAATGTCTGTGGTTTTGAATCCAGGGCCATACCCACTCATGGGGTAGTTGAAAATGTTGAAGTAAGCCTTGGAAGATATCCTGAGAGACTTATCCACATGGGTATTGTGGTTGTGGATGTCCCAGATGTATGGGAATTTTGTTGTCCAAGAATTTTGCTGCAATGTTGGGAGGCACCTTAGAAATGGATATAACTTACATTAATGTGCCTATGAATGACGGGACAATAAGTCGCCTTCCAAATTTTCCAATGGCCAAGGTCCATGTGCAGGAAATTGATGATGATGTTGAGACTAGCCAGATACATGAGCCAATCAAGGAAAGCCTTCCTGTATTTTCACATGAGGATTTACCTTTCGCTTCAGAGGAAGAATTTGATAAAATACAATGGACAAAGAAGGAAGAATACCAACAACTCCTAGACAAATACAAGGACAAATAAGTTGGGATTATCAAGCTATTAAATAAAGGAGATGACAACATATTGATCAGGCTGACCCAACAAGAAGTCTTCACAACAAAATCTCACCCTCCTCTCTCAAAAAAATATACTAGAGTTGTACAAGAAAGAACAAAATTCAAAACAAAGGATTACCAAGAAGGAGATACAGTCTGGATGTGGGATACAAAAAGGGGAGAGCCTAGTAATGTTAAAGAGAATGCACAGTTTTGGCTTGGACCTTTCAGAGTCAGAATGAAGTCAGTCAATGATGCCTACTATCTATCCACGTTGGAGGGAAGAAGACGTCCATTATCGGTCAGTGGAAACCTCCTCAAACCCCATCAAGGGGAAAATACTTGAATTCGCAGTCAATTACATGTAAGTAGGTAGGCATTTGCATTCATTGTATATACCATCTGCATATCATGCTAGAGTAGTGTAGTTGTAATTTCATTTCCATTTGTATATATGATTGCTTACTTTTATTTCATTGTATCATATATGAGCCATGGGTGATATCACCACCCCAAAAGATCACTAATCATTTTTGTTGAGATCTAGTAGATCACAATTCATGCCAAAGATGTTGAGGTTCTCATTCACTCTACAGTGAGTAAATGTCCCTGAGTTGGAGCCAGATGTTATCCTATATCCTAGGGATAACTAAGGAGATTATGTCTCGAGGCCCACATGTACTAGACATGGAGTACCGAGAGCCATATGAATTGAGCTTGGCCCTGGAGGGCCCATATTTTCTTCACTGCATCCTATCTATCATCAACAACAACATCCATCCCATCGACCTGATTTTGAAGTAGCAGTGGGTCTTGCTCCATGAGGTAATGAGTCCGGGTATCATGGTATGCGTCACTCTGATTTTCAAAGCATTTGAATATGTGCACTGAACTCTCTTTTGTTTAATGACATTTTTTTGGAAATCATTCTCTTTAACTTGTCCATAATTGGGGGGGATGACAGAGTGCCCTAGTAAGTTGGTTCCCATAGGGATGAGTTGTCACTAGGTGGGTCTATGAAAGGTCATCGTCCATTCCTTCCATACTTACCACTTTTCATCATTATCCCTCTCATCTTTCCCCTACCTTGGTTAAGGAATTATGTTTTCCAAGCTAGTAAGGGTTGTACCTTACCTTGTGGGAAGAAGGGGCTAAAGGCCCAAAGGGTAAAAGTAGTTGGAAAAATTTAAAATCCAAAATGAAACCTTGAGATACTTCGCCCAGGGATTCTCGAGAAAGAAATAAATGGCTTCTCAGCAAGAAAAGGAGACCCGTAAAATAAAATAAAACTCAAGATCTAGTTGGTGGATAGGAGGTCTCATCATGAGCCGACCTATTAGGTCCACGGGCATGTAGTGGTATGACACTGCCATCCATCTTCTCACCAAACCAAGGTAGTGGCTCTTGGTGACATAGCTAAGAAAGGGGGTCGCATCACGAGCTAACCTTCTAATTTCCGTGAAGTGCTTGTGGCTAACGCTGTCACCATTGGTCACCATGCTAGGACAATGTCCTCCAACTATTCTCTTGAAAATAAAAATCAATAAGACAAAGAATAAAAGGCATTGAATGGGCTAGGAAACAATGGCATCCATGACAAGGTGCAACTCACCCTCTACAAAGGCACCCACAGGTAAGACCTACATTTCCCTGTTATCACTACACCCCTTATCCAAACATTCCCTACACCATCTCATACATATACATGACCTAGATTGGTCTTCCCCTGGGAAACACCCCAAACTTGAGGAAGATTATCCCAATAGGACATTGTGAGACCCTCTCCAAACTTGGCTTGTAAGTTGCATACCATCTTTGAGCATTTGTCTAGGTAAAAGGGGGTTTGATGCACATGTTTGGGTAATTTGATTATTAGACGTGATTGACATTGCTATGATCCCTCTAACTTATGAGCCCATGGAGGGCGTACTTGTTTTTTTTACAAGACCATGCCCGATGGACATGTACATATGGGGAGATGATTAGTTCAGACCTCCATGGGGCTAAAATATCACTAGATGGATGATGTGACCCCAACTAAGGGCAAAGAGACACCAAAGGCTTACACTGGAGAAAAGGAAGGACGTAACACCAGAGACAATTTGGCAGGAATGGACCTAGGGGGATATTTCTCTCCCCCCTGAATGTTGGCCTTGGAGGCCCATGACATCACCCTTGTGACCCTAGACATCATGCAACATCAGATGGACATGATGGAGGTAGTTGTGTGCCAAGTGGCATGTGTGGAATCATCTAGAGGCCTTGGAAGGCCTAACGTTTTGCTCATGGAGCCTGATGTCCCACCTATGATTCCCAACGTCACCCTAGGAGGGAATGTTGTCACCTCTACTGCACTTTTTAGGGTCTAATTCTTTAAATTTATGTTAAAACTGGATTTTTGATGTAATTTGGCCATGTCGGCCTTTTCTTACCTAAATTGTAATTAAAGGTCATTATCATTGTATAAATAAGAGATAAATCTCTTGTATTTTTCATCATCTTTCACTCACACAAGTGTGAGGTCTGAAATTCATCCCTCTTTAAGGGTATCTGGATGAAATTAAGTGGTGCACAACTTCTTGAAGAGGCTATTCTTGGTGTGTTTTGGAATTTTCATGGTGGAAAGTCCTCAACTAAGGTTTTTTGTGCTAGATTAGTCTTGATTAAGTACGTAAATCTGCATTTCTTCATTTATTTTTGAATGGTTATGGTAAATTTGCTTGTTCATTTCTAAGATTATGAAATTGCTAGTTTGAAACCCTACAGGAGAAGCATATGTTATTATCCTTTTCCTTATAATTTTCCACCTACTTGATTTTTCTAGAAAACATCTCCTTTGAAGAATACACTAGAGCCCTACCTTTGTAGCACTCTAGTAGCATTGCTTCATTAACTTCATATATTTTATTTCAAGCTTGATCTAAGGAAGAAGGAAATCGCTAGGGCCTAAGGTTACTTACTTCCTAGCAATTTTTCCTTCTAGGGTTAGATATTGAGGCCTTAGGTTACTGACACCTCAATCATCTCACCCATCCCTTTAGATTACCTATTATCATTTGTGTTTTCCTCTAAGAATTTCTGCTGCAAACTTTGACTCCATTACCCTAAAAGGCAATAGTCCACTCCTTGCAAATGATTGATTGACCAAACAACTCTTAAACCATCTTCCCTAAGACTTTTACTAACCCTAACTAACTCTAAATTAGACTAACTCACTAACTAATTTTCTATTGTTGCAAAATGTTGCTACAACCATCTATAAAAACAACAAATTAATCCTAAAAGCAAGATTAAAAGATTATTATACATTGCCATTATTGCATCCGACAACTATTATCATTCTGTCAATTTTAGGCTATTATTTCTTGTCATTCTTGAAGCATTATTGAGGCATAATTGTGTAGTTGTTGCTAAATATTCATTGCTGTTATAAATATTTATATTGCTTAATTTTTATATAAGCTTGTTTATCTTCCAAAATTTTATGGTTTTATGAAGCTTTGACATCATATGGTACTTGCAAACAACATTTCTTTTCTACTTGTTGTCTTGTTATGGGCAGGTACATTTAAATTATATTTGGCTTCATCTCAATAAAACCTTGGAACTTTTGATCAGAGTGACCTGTGAGAGGGGTGGGAATTTCTTGTAACTTTTACCTTAGCCTTCTCAAACCCCCAGGTCATTGGGGACATCTCCCTTGGGGTAATACTCCTAAATAGAAAGAGGTATCCTATTAAGTTCACAGTGATAGGTCATCCTCCTTGTTAAGACAATTTAGTACCCACTTGCCTTTGGATTTTGGGCAAGTACAAATTTCGCAATAACAATCCAGAACTATTGCAAGTGCCAACATGCAAAAGCACCGTAATGAAAACATGCCAGACAATTGGTAACAATTGCCTGCACAAGAATTGGAAACAGATGAAATGTCCACTGTGCCAGGAAAAAAAATTGTACAAAGCACAAAAGACATAGCTATGCAAGATGGCAACAAATTGTCCAAGCAAAAGTTTCCGCATATAAGAAACAACAAATTGCACATTGCAATATTGAACATATACTACACATGAATCCTCTTCTTAGATTCGTTGAATTGTTTCATATGCCCTTGCAAATTATTTATTTTACGCAGTCCACCTCTCGCTCTCATTTTTGTTACTCATCCATTGAATTGGGAAATAAGGCAATATATTATTTCTTTCTTTTTCTCGACAACAAAGATATACATGTATTGCAATGATACCAACATGAACTAGGACCCTATTTCTTGTAACAATTGCATCAAATTCCTAACATGAAGACATATCTTTTGAAAAAATGCAGCTATCTGCATCTCCAAATGTAAATGAAAATGTGAAAGACATAACTGCATTGAGTTCCCACACATGGTCATCGCAAAATTATTGCAAGAGTCGATGCGCAAAAGCACTGCAATGAAGAGATGCAACATAATTGATATCAATTATCTGCAGATGAATTGAAAATAGACCGAAAGTTCACTGTGAAAGGAAAAAACATGAACATAGCACAGATGAAACAACTATCCTTGATGTAGACAAATTGTGAAAGAAAACATCTTTGCACATAAGCAACAATGCATTCCACATCACAATATCTCTCGAAAAAATTCAATTATTTGCATCTTCAAATGAAAATGGAATTCAAAGACAACTAACAACACATACAATTTTTCATATGCTGAACCCCAAGGGAGTTAAAAAAAACACTAGAGCTAATTCCAATAAAACACAACACCTGCACTATGGATGAAGCATATGCTATTAGAAAATAAGCAAACACAATAATTACATCTATCCAAGAAGCATAGGTGAATATCCATATATTTAGACACAAAATAAGAATTGGTATAAATTATCTGCATAGGAATTGAAAACAGACTGAATCTTCACTGTGTCAGGCTAAAAACCTGTACAAAGCACGAAAAATACAACTACACGGGATGTGGACAAATTGTGAAAGACAATGCTTACACACATAAGCAAAAACACATTTCACATCACAATATCTTTCCGGAAATGCAACTATCTGCATATGATGAACAACAACATGGTTTGATAAGAGATCAAATCTTCATTGTCCCATGCTAAAACCCTGTACAAAGCACGAATGATACAACTGCACGGGATGAGAACAAATTGTCAAAGAAAATGCTTCCACACATAAACAACAATGCCTTGCACATCACAATATCTTTCCAAAAATGAAACTATCCTCATATGATGAACAACAATATGGTTTAATAAAACACCAGAAAAAAACTACAATAAAACAAAACACTTGCACTATGCATGATGATCTTGATTATTTTGGGAATGATACAAAGGCAAAAATATAACAAAGATATAACAAAGAAATACATAGAGATATGGCAAGAAACACAATAATACAGTAAATCTAAGATTCTACGAATGACTATCTGAAATACAAAAGATTGTAAATTGCAAGAGCACACAAGCTAGCTAGAATGGTGGTAACTTATCTCTGAGAAGAGATGTGTCAGATACTCTCATTCACAAGAAGATGAATACAATGAGGCTCGAAAGGCCTTTTTAACACAAATCATAAATGAAAAAAAACTAAACATCCAAAACCATAACCCTAGGAGATGAAGCACCAAAAGGTTTGTGGGCCCCGATGGGGGTAGCTGATACGTCAACTTCCCAAGGGCGTAAATTTTGCATACGATCTCTATTTGGGGCATTCGATACCTCGTCAGAAAAAGTCTATTTGAGAAGTACAAATTCCAAAAAGGGTCATCGTATTACGATAAACACTCTTGGCCCCCCAAAATTAAAAAAGAAACATTTTTAGGGCCTCAAAACAATACTAGAAGTTTGGGATCCAAAAAATTGTAAACAATTGCCAAAATGGAAAACTGTTCTTTGAGCCAATGGAATAGGTGGGTGGCCACCAATATTCATTTGGATCATTCCTACCTCCTTAGAAAGCAATTTTCCCCATTGCGTCAAGTGCCTCCATTATATGGGGAAACTTCTGTTGAATTTGATTCCTGGTGAGCCACTTTCCCTGATGAAGAACTTGCCTTGCTTTGACGACCCGATAGAATTGGATGGTTTGTTGGCGGGTGTCCTTTGTATTGGTTTCCATGATCTGATCAACTATTTCCTGCTCAATGCAGTCAATATTGAGTTATGTAGGGACCAACTGCTCGACTGAATGTGAAGTTTCCAGGAGAGGTGGAAAATATGGTCGGAGCAATTCCACATTAAATACCGGGTGCAATCCAAGGAAAGAAGGAATACTTGATTCAAAATCATTCTCACCCATAACCTTGGTGATGGTATAAGGATTTTATCGTAGTGGGAGTAGCTTCTGATGGGGTCCTGTGAGGTTCTCTTTATGCAAATGCAACCATACCTTATCTCCCAACTAAAATTTGTGTAGTACCCAATGATGATTAGGGTGCTACTTGTACTTGGCATTGGATTTCTGCACAATATCATGAACTTGTTGGATGTAATGGATGCACTCAAAAAATTTGGCTACCCAATTAGCCTCGGTTTGAGCATGGGAGGAATCTTCCTATGCAGATACAATGGACATAGCTACATCAATGGGGGCCAATGGTTGGAACCCCAAGCACACCTGAAAAGGGTTGTGGCCAATAGAGCTATGGAGGGCTCTGTTGTAACTATGTTGAACATAAGGAAGGATTTCATCCCATGTGAATGGATGTTTGGAATTATACATCCTTAGGATATGAACAATCATCCTATTAACTACATTTGTTTGTCCATCAGTTTGTGGGTGGAAGGAAGTCGATTTGGTCAGCTTGGTGTCCATCATCGACCATAGGTTGGACCAAAAAGTGCTAAGGAATATACTATCTTGATCAGAGATAATAGTTTGTGGGATCCAAAAATGAACCCAAACATGTGTGAAGAAGCATTTGATGGTGGCCTCGACTGTGATGCTCTTCTTGGAGGGTGCTCAAATTTCCATATTAGAGAATCCATCAACGACCATGAAGACACAATCATTCCCATGCTTGCTTGAAGGCAGGTCGGGCATTTAGTCCATGGATATGGACTCCCAAGGCCTATCCATAGTAGGCAAAGGGGTGTACACCCCCTGTTTCTTGATGGCAGGATTGAAAATGGCATAAGCAATGCACAATATGATGTACTTGTGAACATCTTGTCGAAGCTTCGACCAATAAAAATGATTTTGCAGTACTCCCACTATCTTTTCTACACTAAAATGTCCCACTTCCCAGCTATAATGAGCTTCTCAGATTAGCTTTGCACGCTTGCTTGAAGGAACACTATATAGATGACTCGGATGGCATAACAATCCATCTTGGATATGAAAGTCACATTTTTTTTCCAGCACTCAATGTATGATAGGTAGTAGAAAAGTTAGAGTCATTATTGTATAATTGTGTCCATTTAGATGTCTCATGGCCATAAGAGTTAAGAAATATGGTTAGCGCTACCACTAAGGGTCGACTAAGAAAATATACGACATGGTTGGTGATACCCTTATTGTTCTTGATATTCAAGTGGAATTGCTGCAGGAACATGGACTGCTTCTGATGGTTGTCACTCTGTAACTTTCCTTATGTCTACATGAATTGCTGAGGCCTGTGATTAGTGTGGATGATCGTTTCCTTTCCTATAATGTAATGCTTCCACTGTCGACATGCCTGCACAATGGAGTACATATATTTCTCGTATGTGGGGTATATTTGAACAACATTAGATAGATTTCACTATGATAGGATACCAGATGCCCATGTTGAGTGAGGACTACACCAATAGCATAATCTGAAGCATCTGTCTCAATCTCAAATGGTTGTTGTAGGTTTGACAGAATGAGGAACGGTGTTGAGTAGAGGTGAAATTTCAAATATTTGAATGCTTTTTTTTGGGGCATGGACCACACAAACTTGTCCTTCGTGCCACCCTTGGTCACCTGGCTTAGGGCCCAAGTGATATGAGATAACCCCAACATAAACCGCTGGTAGAAGTTGGTGAGGCCCAAAATACACAGAGCTCGGTCATTGTCTTTAGGGCCGACCAATCGCGGATGACTTGGATCTTGGTTGGATCCACATGTACACCCTGCTCATCCAATATGTATCCCAAATATTGTATTCTCTACATGCCAAAGGAACACTTCTCCAAATTGGCATATAACTTGTGTTGTCCCAGGGTGCCCAATACCTGTTGAATATGCTCCAAATGTTCCTCCCAAGTTTTTATGAATATGAGGATGTCATCCAAATATACAACCACAAAGGAGTTTGTAAATGGTTGTAATATATCATCCATCATCTGGATGAATGTGGCCAGGGCATTAGTCAAACCAAAAGGCATGACAAACCACTTAAAGAGGCATTCTTTAGACTTGAAGGCTGTCTTCCACACATTAGTTTTCTCAATCAACATCTGGTGGTATCCTGACTTCATATCAATCTTACTAAAAAACTTGGCTCCCTTGAGTTGATTGAGAAGATCATCAATCCAACGAATTGGGTACCGGTTCTTGACTGTGTTCTTGTTCAGGTATCTGTAATCAATACAATGTCATCATATCCGGTCCTTCTTCTATACCAGAACAATTGGGATCCATCAAGGTGAGGATATTAGTCTGATGTGGCCCTTCAGAATTAGCTCTTAGATCTAGCGTTTGATTTTTTCATTCTCCATAATAGAATGCCTCGATACAGGGTCGTTAGGCAGAGGAGCACTGAGTGTTAGATCAATTGAGTTCTTTACCTGATTGTACATAGGAACCCCAATAGGTGAGGCAAATATGTCTTTGGACTCCTCTACTATTCCGTCCATATGTTGCTTTTGGACACCCGTGCAGAGGTTTTGGTAGTTGTAGTGACCTTTCGTTCACCTTATGATTGAACCATACAAAGGAAAAATCTCTCGGTCTGAGAGACCACCTTTCTGCATTGTTTCAATGAGATCAAAGGGACCTCAATATTTGGGATTGCCTTCGGTACCCTGTAGAGTTGACCTCCCAAAGTAATAATGACACTACGAGGCCTAGATTCATAAACAACATGACACTTCCACATGAATGGTTTTCCTAACAAAACATAACAAAATATAAGGGGGGAAACATCACACAATACCTAAGGGTTTGATGTCATAGTGTAGTCGACATTGATGGATGACGCGAATGTCCCATCCCTGGTTAAGCCAACCAATGATTTATGGATGAGGATGCAATTTCATTGTCAGGTTCAAACTATTGACAACCTTTGCTGAGATCAGGTTCTTCTAGCTACCACTGTCAACAATGAAACGAAGTGGGGTTCCCTTCACCCACATCATGAGTGGAAAGGCGCTCTCCTTCTTTAGGATCCTCTGGTTCCTCTAATTGGACTTTGGTGGTAGCGATGGTGGCACTAGGTTATCCATAAAAAAAATCATCTTCCCTTTTCTAGTTCTAAATCAGAGTCTGAGTCAACATCTGACCCTGGGGATTTTGTCTAAAAAAACAATGATTGTTTTGAGTGACATTCATCAGTATTGTGCCAAGGGATTTTGTGGAACTCACACCATTTTTCGGTGTCCTTATTAGACTTCCCATTACCCTTCTTTACTGGTGGCTTGGGATGGTTATCCTGGGGTTGACCATCCTTGCTCTATCCTATGGCCTGGGAGTTAGGGCCACCCTTACCATACTTTCGATGTTGCAGATTTGCAAACCCGAAATCAAACTTGTTCTGCTGCTTGAATTTCTGCTTGATTTTGACAACATATCGATAAGTGGCTCCCAATGATAATATTTCCATAAACTCCATTTTGGTTTGGATGTACCTATGCAGATCCCCATTGTATTTTAGGACTACACGCTGCTCAGAGTGTTTGATACCCAACTTGGTGCACAAGGTATGGAAAGTATTTGTGAACTTCAACACTGTTTTGCCTCTCTCTTGGTGCAGTGTGGTTCATCTCATGTACTGGTCATCATAACTTCCAACGAGGTAATATTGTTCCTTGAGGGCATAAACAAAAGCCACCCAAGTGGGTCCTGGCCCAAAAATTAAAGACTCATCCTTGGAATGTCTCTCACAGTAAGTCTCCCACCAATATCTGACATGGGGAAGGGCCTTAAGGAGAGCAAAGGTGATATTTTCACTGTTGGAAAAATTGTGGACAAAGAAATAACCCTCTGGTAGATTTAACCATTTTGACAAAGCTTCAACATCTATCTAGGATTAAAATAAAGGAATATCAAATTTAACTTGTACCTTGAAGGGTGTCTCACCTCCAAAGTGACTATGAGGGTGGGGGGGGACATTAATAGAGAAAATATATAAATATATTTTCTCTATTAATGTCCCCCCCCACCTTGGTGACTCTTTTGTTGTCGACAACCATCGAAGGATTTGGGCGAAATTATCTATCATCTCGTTCCTTTGTCGCGTGAGGGATTTCTCGAGCAACCGTTTGAAAGGATCTCATGTCCCTTCATCCCTATTTTCTTTCGCAATGGAAGGTTTCTTGGGCTTGCAAGAGAAGTTTTCCTCAAGATAAACAAGCTCGAGACCCAACTCTCTATACCCCGATCTCGTCAGGGACATGCACTAAGAATGAAAAGGAGAAGACCTCTATGATACCACTAATCTGGATTATTTGGAAACGATACAAAGGAATAAATATAATAGATACATAGTAAATAAACACATGGAGATATGGAAAGGAACATAATAATACAATAAATCTCATATTCTATTAATGACTGTTTGAAATATAAAAGACTGTAAAATGCAAAAGCACGGAAGCTAGCTAGAATGGTTGTAGCTTGTCTTTGAGAAGAGATTAAAATGAGGCTTGATAGGTTTTTTTAAAACAAAGAATAAATGAGAAAACCCTAAACATCCAAAACCCTAACCCTGGGAGATGAAGCGCCAAAAGGTTTGTGGGCCCCGATGGGGGTAGTTGATACGTCAACTTCCTAAGGGCATAACGTTTGCATACGATCTCTGTTTGGGGCATTCGATACCTTGTCAGAAAGGTGTGTTTGACAAGTAAATTTTTTTCTATAGATTAAGGTTTTTCATTACGAACCCATGCCCCCCCCCAAAAGTCTAAAAAAACATCGTTTAGGGCCTCAAAATGGCCCCAGAAGTTTGGGACCCAAAAAACTATAAAAAATTGCCAAAATGGAAAACTGTTCTTTGAGCTAGTGGAATAGGTGGGTGGACACCGATATCCATCTAGATCACATGATTTATTACGTCAGAAAAGAAGAACACAAATTAATTGCATCTATCCAACAAACATAGACTAATATCCATATCTGTAGAACCAAAACAAGAATTTGTATAAATTATTTGCACATGAATTGAAAACAGACCAAATGTTCACTGTCCTAGGCAAAAAACCTGTACAAATCACGAAATATACAACTATGTGGGATGCAAACAAATTGTCAAATCAAACGCTTTTGCACATAAGAAAGAACACATTGCACATCTCAATATCTTTCAAAAAATGCAACCATCTACATATGATATAGGGACAAGATTTAATAAAACACCTGAACAAACTCCAACAAAACACAACACTTGCACCATGCGTGAAGCATGCGTGAAGCATATACTATTAAACAACAAGCACACAAAATTATTGCCTCAATCAAACAAACATAACTGAATATCGATATTTGTAGATGCAAAAGAAGAATCAATTTCTAATCTTTCTTGCCATATAACACACAATGCACATGATTTCTTAACTGAATATCCATATCTACAGACACAAAATAAGAATCAATTTCTAATATTCCTTTCCATATAACACATAATGCACAAGATTTCTTACCCCCTTACATAGTATTACACAATACCAACACCACAACTCCTGCAACTCACAATACACATCACTTCAAATTTGATAACACCTTCATCTTTCTGAACACCTTTTTTTCTTGCTAACCTTTAATTGTCTTTGATGTACACACTTTTTGTAATAAACCCTAATCCACTTAAATCATCTCTGCAAAAAAAACAAAACAATAATCAACCATTTCAACCAACAATAGATCAGAAATAAGTGCACTAGGCATGAGGGTTTTTCTTGCACACCTTTCACTGTTTTTGGCCTACACAGTTTCTGCCCATAAGAAAACAGAATAAACAACACTATGCATGCAACCAAACTGGGTCAAGGCAAGATAGTAGATGCACATGATTTATTACCCTCTGGCATAGATTTGTAGAAACCCAAATCCATGTCTAGTAAGTCGCTAGTTGTGGCACTTGTAACTTCCGAATAACCTCGTCTTTTTGGCTCGTAGCACCTTATATCATGTTAAAATGAAAATAACTCAACATTTAATTTCAACAAACAAACTCAATTAAAAATCCTTGCAATCCATAAAATCCCTCACATAGAATCATGTCATACAATACATAGAAATCTATTTATATTTATTAAAATTTGTCTATACGTTGTATAATAATAAATACATTTTCATATTCTCTATTAAAAAACTAGCACATGTAGATTTTTTGAGATACTTGCACAAAATATCTAGCTAACAATCAAACATACATAGCTTGCAAATGGTGTGAAGAGAAGAAAAAAAATGGAGTAAAGAATGAAATAATTTCTATTAACCAAATTCCACACACAAAAGGTGAATACTTTACAATAGATATAGAATACATGAGTAACTAATGCGCCATATTAGTGATCTAGAGAGATCTAGACACTCACTGATAGAAATCGAAGTAATCTACCACCTAGTCCTAGTTAATTGATCCATGCAATCATCAGTTTACTAAGTCACACATGTGAAAGTGAAAGAAACACATGCAAATGCTGGTGATAAAACCAAATTTTCCATGCATGCATGACTTCCATTAGTCTAACTGAGTGTATCTGACTCTGAACTGAAGAATAACATCCTATTTTGTATGAGAATATTTTCTAGAGAGAATATTCTCATCTAAGGAAGCATCTCAACATTGGACTATCAAACTTAGTAAAATAATTCTAGGTGAGTGTGTAATATCTCCAACACCCCCCTGAAGACTACTAAGGTGTACATGATGAATGGGTCTCGACAACAGAGGCCATGTTAGGTACCCATGAACAATGCAACTAATGAACATTGAAATAAAGTGAGAAAAGAGGGAAAACCTCATGGGAACCCCCCCCAAAAATAAAAAATAAAATACATTGTATCAAAAGAAGAGAAAAACAAGTGAGATACACCACGTGGCAAGTAGATAGTCTCCAAAACCAAGAAAATTTGACAAGTCAATGAAGCATGATCTGATGATGGCAGATCATAATTTGCTTCAATGAGTGTGCTGAAGATGAAATGTTGTAGTTGATACTAGTTGAAAACAATCACATCTCTCCAAACATTAAGGTGCTAGACTACACCAAGATGGTCGGTCTAGTCAGAGTGCTT
Organism: Picea engelmannii; assembly: GCA_009831015.1. NCBI lineage: Eukaryota > Viridiplantae > Streptophyta > Pinopsida > Pinales > Pinaceae > Picea > Picea engelmannii. The sequence continues at coordinate 62,466 of ML791799.1, forward strand.
CCAAAACATAGAATAAAATACCATAAAAGTTGTCAAAATAATGGTGAATGGAACTATAAGGTGTCATAACCAGTCAAGTCAAGAGAAATGAGAGCGGTTCCCTTGTATTGTGTATGAAACAAATTTGTAATATGTCCTCAAACAATGGCTCAAATGTTGCCATGACCAATCATCAATCCAACCACAAATAATCCTCGGAGTTGGTAACTTGCCAAGATGTTGTTGTATACACCTCTTTGTCAATGAGTTGAAAGAAGAGGAATTGAAAAAAGGCTGTGGACACCTGACATGAAGACAATGTTGTCCTTGATCATGATGTTGAGGATTCCAATAAGTGGAGGATGTAGACCATGAAGCTGATGCTGAAGAGTTTGTTGCTGCTAAAAACTATGATGCTGGTGTTGAAGAGTATGACACTAGCAACTATAATGATGAAGTTGGTGCCAAATCTGGCTGTTAAATCTCCAAAGTTGTATCAATAATAGGTGTAGGTGGTGGCTGCTGCAACTCAACAATAGAAGAGTCATCTTGTGCTGGAAAAAATTGAGTATGAACGAAAAAAATATCGAGTTAAATTGCTACTTGTATTGAAGTCCCAACAAAACTAAGTCCAACTTTTGTTGGTCTCATCAGAGGATGAATGGGATGTACAATCCCTTGTCCATTATTACCAAGGCCACCACCAGTGTATCCCATATGATGCATCAGTTTTGACCCAAAACCACGAGTGTGCGACTCAAAATTTGGTGAAGGAAGCTCAGTAGTTGTTAACAATGCAAAAGCAACATTAGAAGTAAGATATTGTTGCAAATATTTATGAAAACAAGCAATAATATCTTCCTTCTCATTTAAATCAACCAAAAAATGTTCATTGAGAAGAGTGAATTTCTCCTCCATCTCATTAATGCGAGTGGTCCAAGTATAAACTTGAGCTTGATGCTTCTCCATTAGAATCCAAATGAGTTCAGAATCTGTGGAATAATAGTTACACATGTTTTGAAGACAAATCTTGGATCTCTCTTGTTCACCTCGAATTTTGCTAACTTCTTTGACAAGTTTTAGATTCAAACTTTGAAGGGTCGAGATATCTGCATCTTTGTCCTTCATTACAATGATTCTCTCCCAATGAATGATATTAGTGAGATATGCCTGTCGGAGTAGTGATCTAAGGTTATGCTGATCCATTGCATGCAACTATAGATATGATAAAACCATTGTATCTCCTAAACTACGATGTGGGTAATGGATATTTTTGGTGAGCGTGAGCATCCATATAAAATGCATCTCTCTACAAAAAGAAAATCAACCCATATTGTGGATTTTGAGATGTCGTTGATGGATCCGTGGCAATTATATATCTGACAAAACAACTTTATCTTCTAAACTACAATGTGGGTATTGGATATTTTTGGCGAGCGTGAGTATCCATATGGAATGCGTCTCTGTACCAAAAATCAGATTTATCCATATAGAGGATTTTGAGAAATGGCTGGCGTATCTATGGCATGTTGATCTTGGAGAGAATGTGAGGTGTAAGAAGAATTGTCGGTGAGTAATTCATCTTTCCTACTGCTTTGTTCCGTCTTCGATACCTGCAAAAGAGTGTTGGTGATGATCCTTGCTAGTGGCCCGTGGAATATGATACCAAGTATATTTTCTTAGATACCTACACAAAATATATAGCTAACAATCAAACATACACAACTTGCAAATGGTGTGAAGAGAAGGCAAACAATGGAGGAAATAATGAAAGAATTACTATTAACTGAATTCCACACACAAAAGGTGAATAATTTACAATGGATATAGGCTACATGAGTAACTAATGCACCATAGTAGTGATCTAGAGAGATCTGGACACTCAATGGCAAAAGCCAAAGTAATCTGCCACCTAGTCCTAGTTAATTGATCCACGCAATCATCAGTTAACTAAGTCACACATGTGGAAGTGAGAGAAACACATGCAACTGGTGGTGATAAAACTGAGGTTTCCATGCATGAGTAAATTCCACTAGTCTAACTGAGTTTAAATGACTCTGAAATGAAGAAGAACATCCTATTTTGTAGGATAATATTCTCTAGAGAGAATATTTGCATCTAAGGAAACATGCTCAACACTGGACTATCAAACTTAGGAAAATAATTCTAGGTGAGTGTGTAATATCTCCAATAACATAGTGGAAAGATTTGGGAATCAAAATCGTCTCAGAACTTCGACAGCCGTACCTTCACCTCTTCTAATCACGTGCTACAACTACATAACTAAATTTGTTATTAGATTACCGCCGTTGGTCCGACAATAAGATCTTGTTTCGAAGGATCAATCATAAGCCAGTAAAAAAATTGAATTGCTAGCACCAAAGTTAAACTATAGAAAAAGTGATAAATTTTTGGTCAACGCAAAAAATAATTAGTAGTTAACGTAAAACCCATTGCTATAGCCCCAGGCCTTCGACATGGACTAATAATAATTAATTATTTCATTAAATTTGATATGTATATCTTATTAATTGTTGAATAAGATAATACAATTGAGAACCTATTTATTGCTAGACAATCTTTCTAGATAAATATTGATTATTGGTTGTGAACCTATTTATTATCCCATGTACTGAATTAATTGCAATAAGATTTTCTACCCATTCATTGCTTAAATGGCATTCACTATCCATCAAAAATATGTTTGTGAGAGAAATAAAATTCTGAGTAGTAAAATAAATATATTTTACTGCGAAGTTTCATTGTTGTTGTTGTTGTTGTTTTTTCTTAAATTGAGTAATTAAAGTAGTGGTTTATTATATAGTAGTTTAAAGGCATGATAAAATGGTTCTTTTTTGGCTATTCAAATTATGAAAGAGAAAAATGAGATTTTTGACTTAAAATTTGGCATGAGAATTATATTGGATTGATTGAATCACATATAAGATGTTAACATTGTACAATCCGATTGCAATCTAAAACTTGGCATGAGATCATATTGGATTGATGGAATCACATATATAAAACGTTAACATTGTACAATCCAATTGCAACATGGGTGTTCGAGGGTGTTGAATCCATTTCTACATTAAAAACGACAATCTCATCAATCCAAAATTACAATTTCAGTAAAGGTTGCATGGCCAGATTTCAATAATGGTCAGCTCAATTAAAACCAAATTTATAGGATGATTATACTTTTCTTATTATAATTGTTGGTGTTTCATTATGTGAAAGTGTTGGGACAAGTGTATCATACACCTTGCAATCCTGTAGCAGAGAAGTTATCTCAATGAATGCTGAGTAGTTGTAGGTAATAAATGTTGAGCAATAGTAGGCAATGAATGTTGAGAAACAATAGTTGGCTTTGAATTAATTGCTGGTGATTTTCAATAGGTAGAATTGGAAAACTATAATTTTTGTTTTGTTTTTGTTATTCCTATTTATTGAGTGCTTGGGTTGGAGGAAAGGTGATAGTTTTTTAACTTACTGCTAAGTTTCCAAAATTTCTCGGAAACCTTTATGTTGCTAAATACCTCATTGAGAGAAAACAAGCTCTATAATTTATCGTAACCATTTGTTAGTAATTGAATAATACATTGAGCATGCTTTGGAGTGTAGGGTTTTTCTCCGGAAAAGGTTTTCCCCAGGAAATCATTGTTTAATGGTTGTATGTTTTTGTGTTGTTTATCACTACAATTGTGTTTATTTATTTTTCTACATATTCTTCTCTCATTGATTAGTGTAGGAGGGATATCTCGCACCTCTTATTCCTTTGATTTGGTATTAGAACCCAATCACCTTATATCCAAGGTGTTGGGTGTTGGAACTTATATACATTTCTAAACTTTTGGATTTTAAATAAATTTCATTCCTGGTTAAATAAGAATAAGGCACACGTGATATATGTCATTGATGAAGTCTTCCATCTAATCAAACGACCCTAAATCTCTTTGGATTTGTGGATTTGCCAAATAGTTAAAGAATTAAGTTGCGAGAGGCTACTTCGACACTTCAGGCGTTTCAACAAGTCATAACTTTAAAAAGCCCAAAACCAGAATTTATCCATTATCGCTTTTTCACCAACCTTTGAAATAAATGAGTCACGATACACATTTATGTTTTGAATCTTCCCTAAGTCGACACGTGGCACCCTTCCCTGAGATTTTCATCTAAGGATTCACATGATTCTAATTAACACTCGGCACCCTCTGGCCTCGAAACGTCATCTAGAATGACATCATTCTGGACACGTCACTACAGAGGATGGCCTTTCGGAAATATAATAACAAGCTAAATTGCAAATCCATGAAGCAACAAAGTCCCGAAATATTAAATCTTAATAAGTTAAGTTAATCTAGGTTAAAAGATAGTTAATAACTTTGCACTTCGGAGATTCAAACGTTTATCATCCATCACATCTTGAAGTCTCTGAAGTCCGAATTTCCGAAACACTTCGAGCTTAAACAAGGTTAATTAAAGATAAATAACGATTAACCGATAATTTATCATTTCATGGTTTCGGTTTTCGGGGATTCTATCTCGAGCTACTATTAAAAATCTCGAAGTCTGAATACCCGAAAACACTTAGAGTTAAACACAATTAATTAAGGTTTTAAATAGGATTATCTCACAATTAATATTTTGTGAAATAGCAATTCAGGAAATTTCAATACTTATTTCATTCAAATCCCCGATCGTGAACCACCGAAATTAATGGAATTAATCACATACCTATGGTAATGATTCTAATGTGGATTGCAGATTGCCAGCTATATCTTCTCATTAAGGTAAAGGGATTTATCGTCAATAAAGGTATTCTAAAATTAATACACCTAAGGTGAATAAGGACACTTGATTTTTGAATTCCATTTTCATTCTCGTAGAATAGAAAGATTTATCCAACTAAGAAGCTCATGCATTCTGCTGTAACAGGTGACCCAGTTCTGGTTTCATCAAAATCATGGCACCAAAAAATATGGCCAAAGAAACTGGTGAAAGTGTAAACTCGAACACAGATGTTCTGTTAGACACCTCATCGAGAGTCATCGATACTGTAAAATCATGGACACAGGTGTTCGAAATTCTACAACATGAGTTGATAAATTGCTTAGAGGATTCAGGTGACGAAGTGACCAAAACTCAGGTCACTAAAACCAGAGATATAGCTAAGCCAGAGCTACACAAAATACCCACGTGGCCAAGGCTCATGCTGTATAATGACATTATAGGCTGGGCCTTGGAGAACATTGACATTTCGACTAGGAGCATTTGCAATTCACAGAAGGTCATTGTTGGGTCTTTTGGAACAAAGCATATACACGTAATGTATAAATTATCCCCCATTTTTAAATACAGTTACAACACTACATTCTTAATGGAGTTTGACAAGCAGGAGAACACACAATATGACAAAAACTACCCTGATTTAATCAAAGAACGGTGGGGAAACCCTGAGAAATTTAGAGCCAACACTCACAACATATATTCCACATCATTGTTAAACGCCCATATATTCCACATCATCGTTAGACAACCTGACTAAGTAAATCACAGGGTATCAATTGGAAAAGTCGAAAGGGAAACCTGCCCCTTTTTATATGTCAACATACATTATGGATACTATCTACTTTTTGACTCCTTTCCCTCTAATGAGCTAGAGCTGGACCTCGACCAACGCCAAGCCTATCCATTTTTATCACTCCAAGCCGTGGGAGGACAAAGCCAGAGATTTCTTCTATGAAATATGTCATTATTTGGTGGTACCGATTCATATCGCCCTATACGGTTTCCCACCTCCCAAAATTTCAGACAAAATCATGGTCAAACTGGGAAAAATAGAAGACTGGTATATCGAGGAGAACTTTTCCTACATCAGGGTTTTTGGGTGCTCGGTTCCCCCTCATGCTCTCCCAAATTTTTTACCAGATAGGCTGGTATGTCGAGAAGTGGAGTACCAAACCATGACATGGGGCATCAGTAACGAATTGAAAGAGACCTAGAAAAAGGCATGGCCAACGTTCACTCTACAGGTTGGTATGTTTTCGTTGTTAGAGTTCGGCCATTCGAAAGTAGAGGCAACAACTCTAGAAGACATCAAGTTAGTCGATATTGAGTTTGAAAGGCATGATCCCCAGAAGATCCTGGAAGCTCACCTGGCTCAATACAATTTAAAGAAATATGTGCATGAGTCTTCCCCATAGGATGAAATATTCAGGGGAGCCAAGTCTTATGAGGAAGTATTGAACAAAGTGCGATCTCTATCTCCAGATCAACTAGTTAGTTTCTACAATTTTCAAAAGCAAAGAAAGAATAGTTTGCCAAAGGTATTACAGGGAGAACCAATAACACCTTCATATACATAGGAAGGATACACATCAGGGTTTGAAGGCAGGAAGTTCCGAAAAACAAAGTACTGAGGAAAATCCGAAGGAGGCCAAAGTCTCAATGCAGGAAGTGGATATTTCATTATCAAACCCACCAGGTACTCAGACAAAATCTCATCTTGAATCTCTTCTAAAAAAGGGACAAGATACATCACCGTCTACACTAGATAAACCGGCTACCAACACAATAGAGAAACAACCGTCCACAGAGATAGGTAGCCCCCTTTTTTCATTAACACCTTTATAGTCAAGTTGAGGAGATCCCAATTCTGAAGTCATATTTATAGAATACCTTACTCCAATTTTAGTCGAAGAAATGCCTCCTTCAGACTTCTTTTTCATCAAGAAAACGAGGTCCATAGTTAAAACAGAAACACATCAAAAGGATGGTGCAACCATCAAAAAGTATATAATGTTGTATGATGGACACGACCTAGATGATTCTGAATTTGTTGTAGAAATGACAGGTTCATTAGGTGCCTTTTCCACGGACAACTGATGTTCAGTGGTAAATCTAGATGAGAAACTGAAACAAAGGAACCCATTGGTAAGGTAGTTTCAAGACCATATGATGACCATGGAATGAGATGTAAGAAATAAGATGAACACAGAATTTGAAAAAGTCAGATCCGATGACATACATAAGATCCAACAACTGAAAGATAACCTAGATGAGCGCTATCAAAATTCACAGGCCAGCAGAGGGTTGGTCACTCAATAGGAAGAATTGATTAAGAAATTACAGGCCAAGTTAGACTTGACTATAGGTACAACAGTAGAGATGGTCACTTTTCAAGATCAAGCACTAGAGGTACTTGAAAAGCTAGAATCAACCCAACAAGATATTTTTGCAAAAGTAGAAGCCATTCAAAACTGTTATCGGGTAGTAGAACTTTCCCTGAAGAACATTTACATTAAAGAGAGAGAAGCTCACTCATCTCGGGATAAGTTTCAGGAGGTTATCTTACTAGTACCAAATGACGATGTATCATATGTTCCTCGACTGTCTCTTTTTGAGCAAACCAGAGGTGACATAATTTTGAAGGCCTGAGAAACAAAACTTGCCGAAAGCAAGAGATTGGCTAGAGAGGTAGACAAATCTTTCCTAGAAGCAATATATTCAATAGACAGAGGGATACTTGATGTTGAAGGAAATAATATCTCTAAAGCCCTGGGAAAAATTGACATAGCAAAGAACTAATATATTCTAGGACAAGCAGAGAAGAAGCCATGAAAACCATCCAACAAATGAGCCAAATTGATCTTATCCAAATAAACAAGTGGATAGTAAATCCAAGCTTACAGTTACAAGTCACATCTTTAGCAGCAAAAAAGATACAAGTAAAGTTTCCTCGGGTAGAAAATAAGCTATACGTCTTTGAGGCAAATGAAGCAACTGAACCTTCTAGGTTGGTGGTACAGTTAGTAGGTAGATGTGTCCAATGTGTCGAATATGGGGAAGCCAACACATTTGGAAACAAGTGAGAAAACATGTGCATATGACTCACACATGTCAAGATCATATGGAAACCATTTCCAAGCTAAAGGATGAGGAGAAGAAACGTCTCTGCCAACAGACTTAGAGACAGAAGAGAAGGCCAATGGAACTTTTCAGTTTTACATGTTGTAATATTTACTATTTTTAGAATTATGAGAAGTCCAACTATTTTGAGTTGAGACCATTTTGTATAAATACATAGATTAAAGACTTATTTCAGGCTGCTTCTTGCCGATTGTAATAAAGAAAAATCTCCTTACAGAGTATTAATACATGTGCAGACATAGATTCCAAGTTTTGTTAAATCTAGGTTATGTGTTTCTTTTATTTTCCATTTCTCAGCATTTCTTTATGTATTCCTTGATAAATGTTTGATTCCAATTTAGTACAACAACTAATATAATCACATGGTCTCAGTAACTTATTAAGTAAGAAAATTTTCCTCTGCATTTACTGTGAGTAAATCAAGACCTGCTTGTTGTGTAGATTACTTCATTTTATACTTTATTCAAGGTTATACTATCTCTTTTTCCTCTATTGTAAAAAAGGTGGGACTCTTCAATAATTGATGCCATGCTTCATTTTACAGTTTTGTATCTTTCTCTCACACCATTCAATATTACAATTTTGGTTCAGCGACGAAATAAGGCCTCTGTGCTGTCAAGCTGTTAATTTCAATTAAGGATTTTTTCTCATATAACCAAGGTAGAAAAAGCACTTTAAAAACACACTCTCTCAAAATTTCCTAATGAATGACATTATTCTTTGAGCCTTAAGTTTAATCTTAGGAACAACATATTTTTGGTGTTGTTGTCGGGGACGGAGAAACAAATTTATTTTTCCCTGGAAGAACGACAAGGTAAGATTCTATCTTTGATAGTGAACAAAGATTGAACACTGAATTAAGGCTGTTTTTTATTTTTCACTTGGTGACTCCACCACAGATAAGCTGGCATTCGGTTGAAAGAATACCAGAAAGAACCCAAACGATCAACATACCACACCTGTATCTGATCCTGAAAAGTTATTAAAACCAAAGGGATACCTCAAGTCGACTACCGCATCGGCAGGTAAAAAGTACCATCCCAAAATTACCCAAGTCAATACTAAGGTTCTGATTGAAGAATTAACTCCTGAAGATAATTTTAAACAAACACCCTCTGCGGAGGCCTCAACTAGCAAGCCCGAGGTTAGATGTGAAGACCCAAAGATAATCATACCCGAAATAAATATTGAGATTGATCCTTCTACTACTCCTAATGGTCTGAACAAAAGAGACTCCTATTTACCCATTATCATTAATACTCTATCTACCTCACCCTTGCCCGAAGTAAAGGTTTCGGTTCTACGAAACCCTGAAGAATGCATTATATACCCTGACTCGTCTCCTGTTGGTTCGCCGATTTACACATCTTGTAAGAATGAGGAAACTAGTCCACATTTTCCTTTCCCTCCTCTTCTAGACTTTAAATCTCCTAACGATCATTTTCCAGATTTCCCTTCGCCATATCCTGAGGAAGTTGAAAGGTCACCACTTTGGTCCCTAGAAGTTTTTGAAAACCCCCTTTTTAACTCCCGAAATTCATCTCCCGGACTTTTGATGGATGTTGTTGGCGGAGGTGGCGCCAAAGGTGGAGGAGGAGGTGGAACTGGAGGAGGAGGTGGTCAAGGACCACCCCCACCCCCTAGAATTTTTTCCAAGGTAGCAGCCAAATATGCTCCTTTGTTCCTTCCTCCTGTTCTTCATGATTTACCTGAAAATTATATGAAGAGCTTACCAAAATTTATGGGAGAAGAAGATTTAACGACCACATAACACATAACCTTTTTCGACCAGTTCACCGATATCCTTGGCATTGAGCATGAGGATTTTTACTCAAGACTTTTAGTGCAGAATTTCGAAGGACAAGTAAGAATCTAGTTTCGAGGACTCCCGGTAGGATCCCTACGGTCATACGATGATTTAGAAAATTCTTTTTTAAGACAGTGGGGAGAAAATAAAGACC
>ML791799.1:72778-107189 GCA_009831015.1 Picea engelmannii
GTTGAAACCCGAGCAATGCAAACTAAGAAAATAGAGAATGCAGAAGCACAACCTTCAACTAGGGAAAGAGAAAGAGAAACTAAAAGTTTTAGTTTAGAAAATGAAATAAAAAAAATCAAAATCCCCATGCCCAGAGTTGAACTGACCAAGAATCAAATTTATAAAAAACAGATCACTAAATTGATTAATTTTTCTGATGCAGAATGTCATGCAGACGTAATAAATTTAGAAGATGAAAACCCTATGATTATGTTTGGGCTGCACATTGAAAATGTTAAGGATTTTGTAGCTCCTTTTTATATCACTTTAACTATGCATGATCATTTACTTCATAATTGCATGTTAGATTTTGAGGCCTCTCACAACTTAATGCCTAAAGTTATCATGGAAAAGTTGGGCCTTGAAATCACTAGACCTTATCAAGACTTATATTCTTTTGATTCCAGAAAGGTTAAGTGTCTGGTTATGATCAAGGATCTAATAGTGAATCTTGCACAGATTCCTGTAAAGAGTAATCTTATGGATGTAGTCGTTGTTAATGTCCCTGCCAAGTATGGCATGCTTTTATCTAGGTCTTGGGGCGCAAAACTCGAGGGCTCACTTCAACTAGACATGACATAAGCTACGATCCCAATTTTTGGTGGACAATTTACTCAACTATATAGAGAGACTAGACTAGCATATACTGTAAGTGATCCTCAAAACCCGAACAATTATCTAGTCTATGTTGCTGATCAGGATCTAGGAAATTGTATTTTATCATTAGATGATGATTTTGAAGATTGCATAGAAGAAGAAAACAAAAAAATGGAAAAACCACAGAAAAGTGTAAATAGTAGGGAGGGAGTATGGAAATTTGTTTTTGATGGCGATTCGTCCTGCGAAGGGGCAAGAGCTGGAGTGTTGTTTGTTGCACCCGGAGATGAGTATGTCATCCTATTTTCATATAGATTACATTGGGAAATCGATTATACTAATAACGTCTGTGAATACGAGGCTCTGGTCTTAGGACTGAAGGCTACCAGGAAACTAAAAATTGAACATCTAATAGCTTACGGTGATGCAGAGATTACCGTGAAGAAAATAAAGAAACAATATCAAGATAAACACCTAAGGCTAAGGTCATACAAGAATTGCGCCTGGGATTTGATAGAGAATTTCTTCTCGTCATTTAACATTCACTACATTCCGAGGACGGAAAATCAACATGCTGTCTCTTTGGTCAAAGTAGCCGCTACGTTTGTACCACCCACTGTCCTAAAGATGAAATATCATATAGAAATGAGACACAGACCTTCAATTCCAAATAATGTGCAACACTGGAAGGTCTTTGAAGATGACGAGAAGCTCAAACAGTTTCTAGAAATGGTTGATGAGTTCTCTAAGACTCATATAGATCAAGAAAACCATAACGATCCTATTTGGATCATGTAGGAAGGAGAAGATCCTGAAAAGTTCCAAGATAAGATCACAAATCACCAAATGCTTGTACTTAAGAATAAATAGATCCCCAGAGTTTTGATACCCCTAGAGAGATTGTTTAACCAAGATGATATACCCTTGAAATCCACCTTACAACCTCAGCTTGAGGAGGTTGAATATTGTGACATAGGGACTAAATAAGATCCTAAGATAGTCAAGTTATCTAAATATCTTCCAGACCAGGTGAAGAGTAAATATGCTAAATTGATTAAACAATACAAAGATGTCTTTGCATGGTCCTATGATGATTTAAGAACGTATGATACCTATGTAATTGAACATAAGATCCCTTTGAAGCATGATATCAAACCCTTTAGATAGAAACTGAGACAGATCAACCCTATCCTCTTACCAGTAATAAAAAAAGAAGTCAAGAAGCTCCTCAATGCAAAGATTATTGTTCCACTTAAATATTTTGAATGGGTATAAAATTTGGTACCCGTCAGAAAGAAGAGTGGAGAAATAAGACTTTGTGTAGATTTCAGGAATTTAAACCGCTCATCCTTAAAAGATAACTACCCACTGCCAAAAATGGATCATGTCCTAGAAAAGGTAGTTGGAGCCAACATAATGTCGATGATCGACATATTCTCAGGTTATAACCAAATTGATGTCCACGAAGATGATAAAGAAAAAACTACATCCACTACTCCGTGGGGAACTTTCATGTATGATAAAATGTCGTTTGGTTTGATGAACGTAGGGGCCACTTTCCTAAGAGCAATGGATATAGCTTTCATCGGTGAGAGAGATAAGTTTGTTTTCATTTACTTAGATGATCTAACAGTCTTTTTGAATTCTGATGCAGAACATCTGGTTCATCTCAAACAAACCTTTGAAAAATGCAGAAAATTTGGTTTGTCTCTAAACCCTAAAAAATCTCATTTTTCTATGCAAGGCAAGCTTCTAGGTCATATAGTTTCAAAATATGGAATAAAGGTAGATCCCAAGCAAATAAAGGCTATTGACACAATAAACATTCCTAGAAATAAAAAAGAAATCCAGTCTTTTTTAGGTAAAATATTTTTTTTGAGAAGGTTTATCCCTAAATTTGTTGAAATTGTCAAATTAATTACAGATATGCTGAAGAAAGACAGTGAAATAAAATGGAATGCCGAAGCTAAAGTGTCATTCAAGCGAGTTAATAAATCTATAAGCGAGCATCCAATATTATCTAGTCCCGACTATACTTAGGAATTCCTGATCTTTTCTTTCGCATCAGAACATACTATCATAACAATACTTCTCCAAAACAATGAAGGGGGTTTCGAGCAACCGATGTATTGCATTATAAAATAATCGCTTGCGTTCCAACAAGCTCTGTCAAAGATATATTGGTACAACTGGACAATGATGGTAGGAGAGGTCGGTGGTTAGACAAAATTCAAGAATTCAATCTAGAATTAAAACCGACCAAGCTGGTCAAAGGTCAAGGTCTAGCGAAGTTATTAATAGAGTCAAATTTCAGAGCACTTGGGATAAATCATCTGGAATCACATGGACCTATTTGAGACATAGGAGAACTTGACGATCAATCCCCTACAACTCATATCGAGGATAAATTTTCTTCCTCTGACTAGTATCATGATATCATTTCATATCTACTCACCCTTTAGTGCCCGAGTGATATGACTCCATCAAAAGAAAGAATGTTGAAACTACACACATTTATGTACTATATTATTGAAGGACAATTATACTAGGAAGACCCCCTAGGTTTCTTTCTATGTTGTCTAAGATAACCTGAAACATAGGATGCCATAAATGAATTTCACAAAGGAGTGTGCAGAGGACATCATGCCTGGAGGGCCACGATCTACAAGATCCTAAGAGCCAGATATTATTGGCCAAAGTTATTTACTGATGTGAATGATAAGGTCAGATCTTGTAACCCTTGCCAACTGTTCTCTAGCAAACAAAAGCTCCCTGCTCTAACTTTGGTCCTAGTCAAAACATAGGTTCCTTTTCAACAATGGGGTTTGGACTTCATCGGAGAAATCCACCCACATTTGAGCGCCCAACATAAATGGATTTTAACTGCTACCGATTATTTCACGAAATGGGTTGAAGCCATTCTAACTCAGAATGCCATAGATTCGACAGTTATAAATTTTTTGGAGGAGAACATCCTATCTAGATTGGTTTCCCTTGGAAAATAGTTACAGACAACACTCAAGCGTTAAAATCAATGGAAATGATAAGCTTTTGTCAAAAATACAACATCGTGTTGGGACATTATACAACCTATTATCCTCAGGGAAATGGGTTGGCCAAATTGTCCAACAAAATTTTGATGAATATAATCAAGAAAGTATTAACGAAAAATAAGAAGGCTTGACACGTTCAACTTAAGTACACCTTATGGGAAAACCAGATCGACACTAAGAAATCCATAGGTACGTCTACTTTCCAAATGGTTTATGGTACCGACGTTGTCCTCCCTATTAATCTAGCTCTTCCAGTAATGAAACTGTGGAAATATGAAAACGAAAAGCCGAATGACGTAACGAGGAGGATAAACCAAATAATCAAAGTCCAACAAAATAGGATCGAAGTCGATGACAAACTTAAAAAATATCAAGATAATATGAAATCCATTTTCGATAAAAAAGCGAAAGACAGGGAGTTCCTTCCTGGTGATATAGTTTTAAAATGGGATGCTATAAAATAAGATGCGAGAAAACATGGTAAGTTTGATCACCTCTAGTTCGTACCTTTCAGGATTGCATCTACAGAGGGGAATAATTCATTCCTACCGGAGAATCTCGACGAGAAAACTTTTGACGCCCCTATCATCGGGCATTATCTAAAACATTTTATGCAATAAACATGTTTCACAGTACCATTGTATATATCGGTTTGGTTTTTTGTTTACTTTCACAATTTTACTTGCTTTCGTGGGTTACCTGAATTTTACTTTTTATTATAAATAAACCTCGTTTTACTTAATATTCCGAAAAAAGAAAAAATAAAATATTTTTACTGCATAACATTCCTATTTTGCGGAACTCTCTGATTTTTTTATTTTTATTCTCTTGCAAAATACTTATTATCAGAAGAGAAATAAGGAAGTACCATAAATCCAATGCTCAGTTTTTAGAATATTTGTTTCTCTCAAAACAGGTGATGATTTAATGATTGGTTTGGTTGAAAATATAAATGAAATCCGAGGTATGAATTTCTATTCTTATTATCCAAACTAAAATTCTAAAAAATAGATCTCATCAGATGTTAACAAGGTTCTACTCTTGTAAATATAATCACATGATCAAAGATCAGAAAGATATAAATATCTAGATTTCTAAATCAAATGAAAATAAAACAAAAATGAAATAAAAAAGAAAAGAAAATAAGAATAAAAGAGAAGCTTGATAATCAAGAGGTGAACTCATGTGGAAATGAAATCCCTTTTCAAACCCTCTCACTCCTCATTCAATTTTAATTTGCATATCTTTGAGATTTTTACTCTATCCTGATTTTCACTGCCCGACCTTAAATCTTCATAGAAAAAAATAATTTTGCCTTGACTCAGAAAGCTCAAGAGCATATCTTAAAAGTAATATTAGGCGAGAATCTTTAAGTTCCTCTGACTCTAAATGTCTAGGCTAATTCTGATAGCTTTAGCTCTTCTAACAGATTTAAACTTATCAGTTCACTCAAGGAAAATCCATGGAAAATAAAAATTTCCCCATCAGATCTTCCCTATAAGAATAGATGTATTGAAGATCGGGAGAGATTTATCTCATAGTACGATAAAAAAAGGTTGACTGGCCTTTATTGTCAAATCTTAAGAAGATATCAACCTTGTATGTTACATACAAATTGATTTCCCCACTTCAAAATTATAATAAAATATAAGACAGATGGTGAAAGGAAATTCATAAAATGATTTCCCCCATCTAGTCCAAGACAAATGGTGAAAGGAAATTTGTAAATCGATTGCCCCCATTTTGTCCAAAATATATGATGCAAGGAAATTCATTTAATGATTTCTCTCATCTCAAATAAAATGCAAAATTTCTAATTGAAGTGGTGAAAGGAAATTCAATGGGAGATGTAGATAACTTCACCGGGGTACTGAACATGCTCGTTGGAAGTGAAGAAATATATATGATATTTGTAAGGCTGTCATCCATGTATAAACATACTCTGGTAGCTAGTTCTCTTTACGATAATATTTACATTCTAAACCAACCAGGAATTCCCTAAATAAATCATTAAAATTACTTTTCCTTGATGTGAATGAAATCGACTAAAGTTTGATAGTTCAGTTAAAGTTGTTTTGATTATCTTGAAAAAATATAAACTCAGTTTCAAGAAAGGGAAACATATCAATAGCATAACTTGAGATAAATAATTGATTATGTTTCGAAGGTTTTCTGAGACTTGGCTGAAATCCGTTTTTTCTCTAAATGAATTTTTCCCGAAGTTGTTTTCCAGGAACACAACGATGACTCCATTTAACTAATAAAGGCACTTGGTCTAATGTTCTTCCATGCCTCGTAGGGAGACTTGATCCCAAGATGGAGCCTATGTTGGAACATATATACATTTCAAAACTTTTGGACTTTAAATAAATTTCATTCCTAGTTAAATAAGAAGAAGGTGTGCATGATATACGTCGTTGATGAAGTATTCCATCTAATCGAGTGACTCTAAATCTCTTCGGATTTGTGGATCCTCCAAATGGTTAAATATTTAAGTCGCGAGAAGCTACTTCGGAGCTTCGCACTTCGGGCGTTTCAACAAGTCATAACTTTAAAAATCCCGAAACTTGAATTTATCTGTTATCACTTTTTCACCAACCTTTGAAATAAACGAGTCACAATACACATTTACATTTTGAATCTTCCCTAAGTCAACACGTGGCACCCTTCCCTGATCTTTTCATCTAAGGATTCACACGATTCTAATTAACATTCTAATTAACACTTGACACCCTCTGGCCTCGACACACCATCTAGAATGACATCATTCTGGACATGTCACTACGGAGGATGGCCTTTTGAAAATATAATGACGAGCTAAATTGTAAATCCACGAAGCAACAAATTCCCGAAATATTAAATCTTAATCAGTTAAGTCAATCTCGGTTAAAAGACAGTTAATAACTTCACACTTCAGAGATTCAGAGGTTTATCATCCATCACATCTCGAAATCTCTGAAGTCTGAACTTCTGAAACACTTCGATCTTAAACGAGGTTAATTAAATCTAAATAACGATTAACCGATAATTAATCATTTCACGGTTTTGGTTTTCGGGGATTCTATCTCGAGCTACTATTAAAAATCACGAAGTCTGAATACTCGAAAATACTTAGAGTTAAACATAATTAATTAAGGTTTTAAATAAGATTATCTCACAATTAATCTTTCGTGAAATAACAATTCGGGAAATTTAAATACTTATTTCATTCAAATCCCTGATCGCGAACCACCGATATTAATGGAATTAATCACATAAGTACAGTAGTGATTCTAATGTGGATTGCAGATCACTAGCTATATCTTCTCATTAAGGTAAAGGAATTTATCATTAGTAAAGGTATTCTAAAATTAATACACGTAAGGTGAATAAGGACACTTGATTTTTGAATTCCATTTGCATTCTCACAGAATAGAAAGATTTAGTCGACTAAGAAGCTCACGCATTCTCCTGTAACAGGTGACCCAGTTCTAGTTTCATCAAAACCATGGCACCACGAAAGATGGACAAAGCAGCTGGTGAAAGCGTAAAGCCAAACAAAGATGTTCTATCATACGCCTCACCGAGAGTCATCGATACTGTAAAATCATGGACACAAGTGTTCGACATTCTACAACATGAAATGATAAATTTCCTAGAGGATTCAGCTGACGAAGTGACTGAAACTCAAGTGACTAAACTCAGAGATATAGCTCAGTCATAGCTACACAAAATAGTTGCGCGACCGAGGCTCATGCCGTATGACGACATGATAGGCTGGGCCCTGGATAACATTGACATTTCGACCAGGAGCATTTGCAATTCACAGAAGGTCGTTGTTGGGTCTTTTCAACCAGAGTATATACAAGTAATGTATAAGTTATACCCCATTTTTAAATATAGTTACAATGCTACATTCTTAATGGAGTTTGACAAGCAGGAGTGCACACAATATGACAAAAAATACCATTATTTAATCAAATACTGGTGGGGACACCCTAAGAAATTCAGAGCCGACACTCACAGCAGATATGCTACAACATTGTTAGATGCCCATATGATTTATGTGGCTATGATGCTATGTAGGATATTCGGGAAAAAGGACTCATCTCATTTCCTGTTGGCATGGGTACCAATTATGCATGAAGCTTCCGAAGGATTCTCTTTCAAGTGGGCCAAGATGTTATCAGACAACCTGAATAAGGAAATCATAGGGTATCAATTAGAAAAGTACAAAGTGAAACCTGCCCCTTTTTATATGTCAGCATACATTGTGGATGCTATCTGCTTTTTTACTCCTTTCCCTCTAATGATCTGGAGATGGACCCTAAGCAACACCAAGCATATCCATTTTTATCACTCCAAGCTGTGGGAGGACAAAGCCAAAGATTTCTTCTATGAAATCTGTCATTATGTGGTGGTAGCGATTCATATTTCCCTATATGGTTTCCCACCTCCCATAATTTCAGACAAAATCATGGCCAACCTGGGCAAAATAGCAGACTGGTATATCAAGGAGAACTTGTCCTACATCAAAATTTTCGAGTGCTCGGTTCCCCCTCATGCTCTCCCAAATTTTTTACTAGATAGACTGGTATGCTGAGAAGTGGCATACCAAACCATGACAGGGGGCATCAATAAAGAATTGAAAGTGTCCCAGAAAAAGGTATAGCCAATGTTCCCTCTATAGGTTGGTATGTTTTCGTTGTTAGATTTTGGCCATTCGAAAGTAGAGGCATCATCTCTAGAAGACATCAAGTTAGTAGGTATTGAGTTTAAAAGGCACTATCCCCAGAAGATCATGGAAGATCACCTGGATCAATACAATTTAAAGAAATATGTGCATGAGACTTCCCCATAGGATGAAATATTCAGGGGAGCCAGGTCTTACAAGGAAGTATTGAACAGAGTCTGATCTCTGTCTCCAGATCAACTAGCTAGTTTCTACAATTTTCAAAAGAACAGAAAGAATAGTTTTCCAAAGGTATTACAGGGAGAACCAATAACACCTTCATCTACATAGGAAGCTACACCTCAGGGTTTGGAGGCATAAATTTTCGACAAATAGAGTACTAAGGAAAATCCGAAGGATGTCGAAGTCTCAATGTAGGAAGTGGATATTTCATTATCAAACCCACTAGGTACTCAGACGAAATATCAACTTGAAGCTCTTCTAAAAAAGGGACATGATACATCGTCATCTACACCAGATAAACCGACTACCAACACAACAGAGCAACAACCATTCACAAAGATAGTTAGCCCAATTTTTTCATTAACACCTTTATAGTCAAGTCGAGGAGATCCCAATTCTGAAGTCATATTTATAGAAGACCTTACTTTGATTTTAGCCGAAAAAATGTCTCCTTCAGACTTCTTTTTCAACAAGAAGAGGAGGGCCATAGTTAAAAGAGAAAGACATTAGAAGGATGGTCCAACAGTCAAAAGGCATAGAATGTTGTATGATGGACATGGCCTAGATGATTTAGAATTCGCTGTAGAAATGACAGGTTCATTAGGTGCCTTTTCCACGACCAATCAGTGTTCAGTGGGAAATCTAGCTGAGCAGCTGAAACAAATGAACCTATTGGTAAGGAAGTTGCAAGACCAGGTGACGACCATGGAACAAGATGTAATAAATAAGATGAACACAAAATTTGAATAAGTCAGAGCCAATGACAGACATCAGATCCAACAGCTGAAAGCTAACCTAGATGAGCTCTATCAAAATTCACAGACCAACAGAGGGTTGGTCACTCAACATGAAGAATTGATTAAGCAATTACAGGCCAAGGTAGACTTGAATGGAGGTACAACAATAGAGATGGCCACTTTTCAAGCTCAAGCACTGAAGGTACAGGAAAATCTAGAATCAACCCAACAAGATCTTTTTGAAAAAGTAGAAGCCATTCAAAACTATTATCGGGTAGTAGACCTTTCCCTGAAGAACATTTACATTAAAGAGAGAGATGGTCGTTCATCTCGGGCTAAGTTTCAGGAGGCTATATTACTAGTACCAAAAGGCGATGTATCATAGGTTCCTCGACTGTCTCTTTCTGAGCAAACCAAAGGTGACATAATTTTGAAGGCCTGGGAAACAAATCTTGCCGAAGGCAAGAGATTGGCCAGAGAGGTAAACGAAGCTTGCCTAGAAGCAATATCTTCACTAGACAGAGGGCTACTTGATGTTGAAGGAAATACTATATCTGAAGCCCTGGGACAAATTGACATAGCAAAGAACCAATATAATTCTAGGACAAACAAAGAAGAAGCCATGACAACCATCCAACAAATGAGCCAAATTGATCTGATCCAAATAAACAAGTGGATAGTAAATCAAAGATTACAGTTACAGGTCACATCTTTAGCAATAGAAAAGATATAGGAAAATTTTCCTCAAGTAGAAAAGAAGCTATACATATTTGAGGAAAATGAAGCAACTGAACCTTCTGGGTTGGTGGTATAGTTAGTAGGTAGATGCGTCCAATGTGTTGAATATGGGAAAGCCAAAAAATCTGGAAACAAGGGAGAAAACATGTGCATATGACTCACACAGGTCAAGATCAGATGGCATTCATTTCCAAGCTAAAGGATGAGGAGAAGAAACGTCTCTGCCAACAGACGAAGAGACAGAAGAAAAGGCCAATGGAACTTTTCAGTTTTACATGTAATATTTACTATTTTTAGAATTATAAGAAGTCCAACCGTTTTGAGTTGAGACCATTTTGTATAAATACATAGATCAAAGACTTATTTCAGACTGCTTCTTGCCGATTGTAATAGAGAAAACTCTCCTTACATAGTATTAATACAAGTGCAGCCGTAGATTCCAAGTTTTGTTAAATCTGGGTTATGTGTTTATTTTGTTTTCCATTTCTCACCATTTCTTTATGTATTCCTTGATAAATGTTTGATTCCAATTTAGTACAACAACTACTGTAATCACATGGTCTCAGTAACTTATTAACTAAGCAACTTTCCCTCTGAATTTACTGTGAGTAAATCAAGACCTGCCTGTTGTGTAGATTACTGCATTTTATACTTTATTCAAGGTTATACTATCTATTTTTCCTCTACTGCAAACAAGGTGGGACTCTTCAATAATTGATTCCCTGCTTCGTTTTACAGTTTTGTATCTTTCTCTCACACCATTCAATATTACAATTTTGTCTCAAACACGAAATAAGGCCTTTGTGTTGTCAAACTGTTAATTTCAATTAAGGAATTTTTCTCATATAACTAAGGTAGAAAAAGAACTTTAAAAACACACTCTCTCAAAATTTCCCGATGGCTGACATTATTCTTTGAGCCTTAAGTTTAATATCGAGAACAACATTGGGGATAATGTTTTTTTGATCTAATTTTGGTTTGAGTGGGAGCTTGCACAAAATGAAACCTTGTTGTAGGGAAATGATGAGAAAGTCTATATTAAAAATGGGGAAGTTTAATGGCACTAAATTTGAGTTGTGGAAGCTCAAGATGGAGGATTTTCTCATATATTAAGATCTATGGGCTACGATATCTAGAACCAAACTCGTTGGTATGAAAGATGAAGAGTGGGTAGTGTTGGAGAGAAGTGTGAAAATCCTTAGTAGATTTTGTTTGGCCAATTTGGTGTTATTGAATGTTTCTGAAGAGAAAACCACATCAAGTCTCTAGAAAAAGTTGGGGGATTTGTACCAAGCTAAATCCTTGGTTAATAAAAAAAAATTGTTTTCCTTGAGAATGGGTGATGGTGATTCTATAGTTCAGAATTTGAATGTATTTAAAATTAATGTGACCCAATCAATCTTAGTTGGGGTGAAGATGGATGATGAGGATTGTTGTATGACCCTCTTGTGTTATTTTCCATATTCATGAGACAACCTATTAATGGCCATTGGAAGCACTATAAAGAACTTGTTTCTTGATGAGGTCATGGTTTCTTTACTCTCAGAGGAGGTGAGGCAGAAAGCTTCTGAATCCACCAATAAGGCCTTATTTGTTCATGGAATATTGAAGGAGAAAGGAGAGAAGAGATAAAGGGACAAATCCAAATCCCATGGGAGACCTAAGTCTCCTTGAAATTCCAAAATGCTAGAAATACAACAAGGTTGGGAATTTCAAATGAGACTGCAAGGAAGAGAAAAAGAAGAATAAAAAGGAAAACAAGGATTATGATGATGAGTTTTAAAAATATTTTCAGGAGGATGGTGGAGATGCCTTTGTTTCATATTTGGAAACTCATGTAGGCTAGAGTGCATGGTTGATAGACTTTGAATCTTCCTTCCATATGAATTCCTATCAATACTATTTTTCAGTGTAGGAGAAACATGATGGTGGGATGATATACCTTGGTGATGACTCTCCTTTCAACATATTTGGAAGTGGTATAGTCTTGATTAGATTCCTTGATGGTAGAGTGAAGGGGATCAATGTGGATTTTCACATTTTTGGTTTGACATGGAACCTAGTATCAACAAGCAAACTTAATGATGCACATGTGCATGTTGTTTTCTCTGAAAATGGTGTAAGATGGTCCAAGAAGCTATGGTGTCCGTTAAGGGTGTTCGTGTGGGCACTCTGTCCCATCTTTATATGTGCACCATTCAGTGTAATAGTTATTCAATTTTTGTAGTTCAAAGATATATAGAATCTACACTTTCACAATCAAAACATGTATCTACTTTTGATAACCATGTTTTTTAGGTACCTAAACGAGCTCTCTCTTCAAAACACAAGTTATCTACAACTAATATAATGTTAAGGCATCAAAGATTGGGCCATATAGATGAGAAGGGTATATGAGCCTTGAAAAAAAAATATATTATGGATGGATTGAATGATTGTGCTCTTGAATTTGATTTTTGTGAGGATTGCATATATGGAAAATGGAACCATGTTCAATTTTATTGTAATTCTCACAAATATTCTAGGTTTTTGGAATTAATTCATTATGATGTATTTGGTCTTGTTAAAGTTCATTCCATTTCTAAGGATTTGAATGATGTGTCATTCATTGATGATTATTATATAAGTACATGGGTTTATTTTCTCATAACTAAATATGAGTTCTTTAGTGTAATGTACCTAGGGACGATAATATGGGGTACCTAAGGAGGTACCCAAGGGGATAAGAATGTAATTTTACCATAATAATAGAATATTCCCACTATGTAATTAAAAGAAAATAATACAATAATAAGGGGTAGTTGGCATAAAACCCCTAGGAATATTCATGACAAAATATAAATACACATGAGTATCATTATAATGGATAGGTGTTGGATTGTATTGTTTTGTAACAATCATGGCTTGTGGAGTGATTCCTTCAATAAGAAGTATTTGATGGTGTTACCCTACCTTAAGGGTTCTTCTCTCTATATTCTTGGTGTTGTTCATGGTGAATATTTGGTATCTTGGATGTTCAAGGGTTTATTTATGAAGTTTTACATTTTATTCTCTTTTATATCTATCAAGGTATGCTACAAGTTAAGACATGGATCCCAAGAAGAAACCAAAATATCGATCAAGGAAAAGACACAATATCACCCCATGTCCACATTTGATTAGGATGGATGGATTCTCCTGCATGGTACCAATTGACTACATTGCTTAGTAGGTCATATTATATTCCTTTTTCCCATGTTTCGAGGATGAAACATGTTAAGGGAGATGGAATGTAATGTACCTAGGGAGGATAATATGGGGTACCTAGGAAGGTACCCAAGGGGATAATGAATGTAATGTGGCCATAATAATAATAGCCCCACTATGTAATTAAAAGGAAATAATATAATAACAAGGGGTAGTTGGAATAAGATCCCTAATAACACTCATGATAAAGTATAAACACACATGAGTATCATAGTATTGGATATGTGTGGGATTGTATTTTTTTGTAGCAAGCATGGCTTGTGGAGTGATTCCTTCCATAAGGAGTATTTGATAGTGTTACCCTACCTTAATGAATCTTCTCTTTATATTCTTAGTGTTGTTCATGGTGAATGTTTGGTATCTTGGATGTTCAAGGGTTTATTTTTGAAGTTTTTGTAGCACCTCTCTGTGGGATGCCATGTAATAATATTTTCTAACTGATACACAAATGCATTAAAATATTTGATGTAACAAAATTTTACTCTTTAAACGGAATACCAAAAACATAACAAATACATGCTAAGAAAATACCTCCTTCTTGGTTTGTTGAAGCTGATCAATTGTGATTTAGTCTAGCTGAAGATACTTCCAAGCGTTCTTTCTTTTCTCACTTTCCCATAGTGAAACAACAAAATTATCCTCTCGGCCAACTAAGAGGCTAACTAGATTCCTAAATACAAGAAACCTTTCAGTCTCTTATCCCTCTGTTCTCGTGACTCCAAGAACAACAACGCCCTTATGATTTAAGAATATTGCCACTAGAGAATATTTCTTCTATGAATTATCCAACCTCTCCACAAACTCCAACCTCTATCCCCTCTCAACACTCATCTTCTTCCTATTTATAAAGTTTCCATATCCCCCTCTCCAAGTCTCCTCAACCACCTTCATTATTAACCATCAACCTCCCACCAACCTCCATCATCTGGATTTATGGGGAAAAATAAAAATAAAACATAAAACATAAAATGAATTACATAAAATAACAATAAATAGAATGCAAAGTCTTTCTTCTCATGCTATCTAAGTGCAACTTGAAAATTTTCCCCAAAATTTATGACAACCCACCATACTCATTTAATTCATCATACCAACTATCAATCAAAGTCAAAATAATGTATCTAATGCTACTAGATATTTATGTATGCCATATAATTTACATAATTATTAAATCATTCAATTAAATAGTTAATAAACTACTTTAGTAATTAATACATCAATTAATTGTACTAATGTACATGCATCGAGTATGTATGCGTACCTAGTGTACACAAAGCCTACACATGTACTAATGATAACCAATCAATGCCTCTAGTGCATAATTCATGTATGATCTCAACAGGGAAGGAAGGACAAAAAATCAAGTAAATGCATCATTCAACAAGCTTAACTAACAAAACTACAATAATTCATCAATCACTAATCATTGCACTTAAAATATAAAAAGGGAATCATAATGAGTATTTTGGAACCAAGTGAGAAAACAAGAGTGGCACAAATAATTCCCAAGTGGTATTCTCAACTAAAATATAACCATCCTTCGTTCCTAACGTACTTCCATATTCCATCCTATTCTTTCCTGTGTTGAACTAAGTTGGAGCGTCAACTGCATTGAACTAACTCTAGATAGAACCTGTAAGAGGAAGTGTCACACATCTTGACAAAGCTTCCCCAACATGAAACTTTCAATCACCATCACACGTCTAGGGGAGCGTGGCTTCACACAACCCTCCCATGAATCTAGGTTTGAGAGGATAAATGGTGGGAAATACCTCCACCTCTCCTGATACAACTAGGGTTAACATGATACTTTGTGGGAAACACCTCCACCCTTCCTTATAGAACTAGGGTCAACAACCTATATTGAGACATACTGTGAAATTACTATTCTTAGAGTCACGTCATCAAATAATCACTCTGGGAAAGCTATGTGTCTTGTCAAAACCAAAATTACCACAGATCATAGCAATATTTGAAATCATAAATAAACTTATAGTAGACACTATCTTCTTGATGTCTACGACATCAAGATTACCTCAACACTACAACCATTTGGATATTTAGGTTAGCTCACCAATACTCATATCCATGTAGATATGTGACAAATTTCATATGAGAGTACATATTTTATTGACATTCAATTAAGAAATGTATGTTTATTTACATCATGCCTCACATCTATTATACATTCACAACATAAGTTTGAAATAGTATTCATGTAATGTAATTCTACATTTTAATTTGCATGTTTAAGCAAATCAAAGAACTATCATCATCATTAGCATACAATAGTAAAACAAATATCATGCAACCCATAAATAGGTCCAGATGTACACATCTCAAATATCTATCTCAATCTAACTAATCCCAAACAAATGCTAAGCATTGAATTACTAAGATGAGTAAACAACAATGTTCTAACTGCCTAAGGCCAAGATATGGGGCATTCCATACACCCACCCTTAAAGAAACTTTGTACCAAAGTTATGCTCAAAATGCAAGTAATCATAATGCATGGTCTTTACATCTCCCTAGGGATAACTCTTGAAGAATTATTACCTGGTCACTACTTAGATTTCACTATCATAAAGTCATTGCAAATCTACTACTATGTTAGCAATAAGGGGAAGACCCATATTATTCTCTATAAGATTCATAATTTTATTAACCAAGTTTTTATGGTCCTCACTATAGTTCCTACTCAATGAAAAAATTTCAATTATGTATCATATACTATAAAAACAAAATTTTATAAAGAATTATAAATTTAAGAGTTTTGCATTCCTTTCTTTATATCAAAAGATTAAGTTAAACATATCAATAATGATTTAGTTTATCTAAAATTATATCAATCTTCAACACAATTATAATATAATAGGTTGTTATTATTTTCACACACACACATACATATATCATCCCAAAACTTTTATTAAAAATAAATAAATAAATGTACATCACATCTATATCTATAGAGTTAATCATCTTATCGTACAAATTCATATTTATGATTATGTTTTCAATTGGAAATAAGGGTTATGTTATCCTCCCACTTAGTAAGTGGATGATAGCCTTTAAGTAACAGGTCTCACAATGTCGTTAAAATTTTTATTCTCTCCCTTTAAATATACAAATCACTATATTTGCCAATAACTTCACGCCAATCCTCTCAATTCATTGTGGAAGGGAAATCTCAGGTCATCTTGGCCATAATCTCCAAACTTATCAATGGCTTGATGCCAACCAAGATCTCCCCCAACTGGAGACTTCTAAGCAATCTAGAATTTTTACACTCTCTCCTCCTTCCACATTTGGTATTGATCCCCTATCATATTCGTCACAAGATGAATAAGGTAGCAAATCATCTTTCTAATATCAAGGTCTCAGAAGAGAAATGGATCTTGAGTGCAATTGCATCCAAAACCCAAAGCACCCCATTCTCTTGGAATTTCAAGCATTAACAAGGAAGGAATATTCTTCCTTGGATGGGGTGTTATCCAATTAGAATGCACATTAATTTGGGAAGGGGAGATGAAGCCATTTGATATCTCAAGTCTCTAAGCACTCAGAGGGACAATACCTCGCATTTATTTCTCATTCCAGACGCAATCCATAAAACAATTATGCAATAGAGGATTTGGTGCGAGAAGTCACATGGTCGATACACTAATGCCATGAGAATGTATACTTGGTACTAGGGAGTTAAATGGGAAACAACTAATCACTCCAGTCCATGCAGGGGTGAAAGGAATCAAGTGCATCATTTTGAATGTCTAGTTTATGGAATGTTTCCCCAGATTCATCATTATGCTTTTCATTGTTGGCTTTGGTATGGTAACATTGTGTTTCACAACTTTGTGAAGTATATTCCTTCTGGAAAAACCATGACATGACAAGGAGAGCGTGCTCGATCACGTAGAGCGAATGTATATAGAAAACTAAAAGATCCAAGACCAGAAAGTCCTAAATCCACTGGTTGGGGCAGGAAAAGGAGAGTGTCAGGCTCACTGATCCACCACCTAGCAGAGAAGAACAATCAACATAGATAGGAGACAACCATTGTTTGGGGATGCAAGGTCGAGTGGTTTGATAAGGGTGGTAACTCTCTTGGATTTTCTCCTCAACAAATTCCTCCTCTACTTTCTCCCTCTGGGTCAATGCATCCCAGTCTGGAGACCCATGAAGGACACAATGCGACACCTCAATCTTCAGGATCTTTTCACTTCTCCACGGATGAAATGTGGTAGGGACACTTCTCCCTCCCACCAGGACTCATTGGGAAATTTTCAATAACTGATTTTTGAAGAGCGGGGAGAAATTGCAGAACTTAATTATCGCATTGAACTCATGGATTGTTGAATCTCTTTGCTAGTGGCCATGCAATCCAGTTCACACCAGAAGCAATCTAAGTCAGACATGTTCGCCCATGATACTATTCTTCTCCAACATCCCATTCTTCTTTCATCGGGCAGTAAGGGCGATGGTGGGTTGGATGGCCATGTTTCTTCCTCTATTTAGATGTTATTTCTGCTTAGTTTCTCTTTTTGTTTCATGGCTATAATCCAATGCAACTTAGGAGTTTGATCTTTTTTACTTCTGCAAACTCGTTATCTTATTTTTTGTCCCTACGAGGCAACTTATACCTGAACTAGGATGGTGATGAGTTGGTTTCCTCTAATAGAAACTCATCTACAATAGACTACATGTACATCTCTTTTATAACAGGTAATTTATAGAATCTAAATTACCAAAAAAAAAAACTTCACACCAAACCTTTGATGTGCCAACTTTAATCCATAACCAAGGACAAGTTATATATATATATGATATTTACAAATAAATTTAGACCTTGATAATACTTATATGGTTTTTTTTTGTTTCAAATTCTATTTTTAACTAATCTTCAAATTAAGACTCCTTATCCTATTATGCATATGCATGCATATAGACTTCTTCACCAATTTACTATGTTTGAAATATTTTGTTTATTATTATATTTCTTTTATTTCTTTTATAAATCAATAATTTCTTATACTAATGTTTTCATTTTCTTTTGTAAATATTAAAATTACATCTCTCCAATATCTTCTAGAGAAGTTATTAAAATTACACCTCTCTACTGTTTCAAAGAAAAGTTAGTAAGTGTGTTACTTTCAAGATATTTTATTTATAATATTTAAATTCGAAAAAACAAAAAAAAAAAAATTATAATATAATATTTATAGATTTTTTTTTTGTTTTTAAGCATTTCGTTAAACGTTTAATGTTTATAGATTTTTTATTTTTTTTAAGCATTTAATGTTTGCATTGCTATATTTAATATATTGTATTTTTAAATTTGCACCCACCTTTAGTGTGGGTACACTCATAGTGGAGCATAGGAAAGTGACACACTACCAATATATATAGCTTTATGAATTACTCAGAGCTTCATAAGGAGTGACTAGATCTATTTCAAGGCCATAATAGGTAAATTTATCAAGTAATCTAAATCTTAGTTGAATTTACTTAAAAAACTTGTTGGTGGTAAATGTCAATCATATTTAGGAGTAGACTCATTAGTATCTAACAAATTGGGTCCATTCAAGCAAGGTAAGATGTATATATATTTCGAATAATTCTATTTTATGTTTCTTATTTACTCAAATCACACATTTTTTTTATATTATTTCACAATAGTATTAATTGAAAGTAAATATTTAACTTCTAAAATTATTAGAAAATACCTAATTTTAATTTATTATATTTTTTTTATTTAGATGATCCATAAATATTATACCAACTATTACACTCATACCTCACACATATTAGTTTTATTTTTCTTCCATTTAATTCTTTTGAAACTATATCATAATTGAATCTTCAATATTTAAGAATCCTTTACTTCTCCCAAATTGTAAGTATTTATTTAACACTTCAACATGTAGGAGTCAATCAATTTGCATTAAAAATGTGATAATGTAAGAGTCAATCAATTTGTATTTGCATTCATGGAAATTTGAGAGTAAATAATCTATTTTTTCTTTAAAAAATATTTATTATAATATTTTTAATCAATCACACATTAATTTAACATAGTATTAACATAGTAATGATATAAATATTAATTTCTATACTCAACATATAATTATAATCATATTAATTTATTATTATAGGATTATATACACGGATCATATTAACTCAATATATCTATATCTTCTTCAGAATAAGTATGTATTCTATATTATTATAATCATATTAATTTGTATAGTCAATCTATTATTCTAATCAAATTAATATATAGTATATCAACATATTAGTTAATTGGGTTTAGCTCAAGTGGTTTTCGCTGAGGGGTGTTTTCCCTCCACCCAAGTTCAATTCCCACAAGTGACATGTTGAAATCTTAAATGAGAAAGCTATCGAAAAATCCTCGGCTTTCTACAAAAATCTGGTTTAGTACCATCTTCGAAATAAAGGGAAGTGCTCGGTGGATTTCTCCCGACTCTATTTCAAAGTATATATATATATATATATATATATATATATATATATATATATATATATATATATATATATATATAGAGAGAGAGNTATATATATATATATATATATATATATATATATATATATATATATATATATATATATATATATATATATAGAGAGAGAGAGAGAGAGAGAGAGAGAGAGAGAGAGAGAGAGAGAGTTGATCCAATACTATAATAATAAATTGTATATGATTTAATTTATTTTAATTTATATAGTTAATATATAATTTTAATCATATATAATTTATTATTATAGTATTGGATCAAGTCAATATATCTTCTTTAGTTTTTTATCAGCCGGTTGAGAAAATTGTAGGGTTGGCCTTATGATTTAAAGTACTCACGCAATTGTAATGATTTCAACAATGATATAATAAATAGTTGCATTAATTTTAGCAATGATGTAACAAATAGTTGCATTGATGCCACAAATGGTATAATGCAAAATGATGTGTATTGATTTAAGTGATGATACAATGAAAAATGATGTAAAGTAGTCACATAGTTGCAATGATTTCAACATGATATAACTAATAGTTGCATTGATTTCAACAATGATATAAATAAATATGAAATGATATATTTATTTTAGTGATAATACATTGAAAAATTATTTAACGCAATCAAGTACTTGCTCGATGAGCATTGAATGTCGAAATAACCATGTAAAGTTGTTGAAATAACCATGAAAAGTTGTAGTACATTTACCTTAATATCATTGATCCTCACCATTGACATGCCACCATTCATTGCATATATAGAGAAACCAAGCAAGTTGAAATATGCATGCAATCCTCATCCTCTTAAAACAAAATCCTATGCTTTAGGCAACACATCCCTCTCAATACAAATCGAAGTGGAAGACATAATAATTCTTCAACTAACATTGCGTGAAAAAGTGGGACAACTATTGACTACTACTGAAGGAACAATGAATTAAAAGATTGGGAATACAGGTTACGAATGGTTGTCTGAGTCACATTTATTAAGTGTGAACCAGCCTGTCTCTTTCTTTTGGTTCGAAAAAAAGAAAGGAACTACCAACTCTACTGTGATATTGAGTCAACCACAAAGTAGAATTGATTCAGCTATCGATTGGCCAAATGTAACACCTAAATGACATCTATAGGCCGCTACACATAGATGGTTTGACTAGGTGGCTTTAAATCACCTGAGGTCGCATGGATCACCAAAAACCTCAAAATTTTAAGGGTTTTTAATTATTTATGAAATGGTGCTACTGTTAAGGTTTAAGATATTATTAGGTTTCTTTTAAATTTACTAGATAACCATAGCATATACAGGATCACTAAGAGAAACAAAATCACAAGATACACAACATTTATCTTGGGAAACCCTCATGGGGGAGAAAACCCAACAAAAACTTCCTTAATATAGATAGCCAATACAATGCCAAGACAATAAACCAAAACACTAGAGAATATCCAACACTAAGCAATGCACCTCTCTCTTCCTTCTTCTCCCAACTGCAACTACCAAACTTGCGCACTAGATGAGCGAATGGGTGAGTGAAATAATGAGGCTTTGACTTTCTTTATTTATACAAATTGATAGGTGCTGGAAAGGTGTCTCTTCATTGGGCAGGGACGACTTGTCTTCTTAGTGGTTAAAACCACTTTAATTAGCCTGGGGGACGACTTCTTAATTTTCATAATATATTTAAGGTTTGACCAATCCACAAAAGGGGATTTGGTCAATTACAATGCCTGACATGATCAATCCAAATAAGGGGATTGATCTAATGAATAATAACTCAATAATAAATAAAATACTCTTTGCAGTTACAATATTTCAACACTCCCCCTTAACAAGAAGGGTATTCTACAACATCATCAGGAGAGAGAGAGGGCAACAATATCAACAACATCTAGAACACTGACTGGCATATCTATAAATCATCGAAAGTTTTTCTCATCATCAATATTATCATCCACAACAGGGAGTTAGAATGACATCATCATCATCTGCATCAACATGGATTAGTACATCATCATCATCAATAACATCACAATGATGATACAACATCAACACCAACAAAATCACAACATGAAGGTTGGAGCATCATCAACATCAACACTAGGTTGGAAATCGTTAACATGAAGCTAGCATCTCAACAACATCAACACGAAGCTGGAAATATTCATCACAAGGCTAGCATCACAACAACATCAACATGAAGCTGGAAATCTCCAGCACAAGACTGGCATCACAACAACATCAACATGAAGCTGAAAATCTTCAGCACAAGGCTGGCATCACAAAACCATCAGCACGAAGATGGAAATATTTAGCACAAGGTTGGAATCACAACAACATCAACATGAAGCTGGAAATATTCATCACGAGGCTGACATCACAACAACATCAACACGAAGTTGGAAATATTCATCACAAGGATGGCATCACAACAACATCAACACGAAGTTGGAAATCTTCGGCACAAGGTTGGCATCACAACAAGATCAACATGAAGCTGGAAATATTCAGCACGAGGTTGACATCAACACTA
This sequence comes from Picea engelmannii, assembly GCA_009831015.1. Classification (NCBI taxonomy): domain Eukaryota; kingdom Viridiplantae; phylum Streptophyta; class Pinopsida; order Pinales; family Pinaceae; genus Picea; species Picea engelmannii. The sequence goes on from ML791799.1 coordinate 95,140, forward strand.
CTCCCCCTTTTGAGGGAGTTCCTTTCGGACTACACCAAGATTATCTCGAAAGTTATCAAACTTTACATGAGACAGAGGCTTGGTCAACACATCTACAACCTGTTCATTTGTGTTAACATACTAGAGATTTATGGATCCTCTCTACACCATATCACAGATGTAATGATATCGAATTTCTATGTGTTTTGACTTGTCATGGAACACATGGTTCTCTGTCATCTTTATACAACTTTGGTTATCACATAGAATCACGTTTCCTTCCATCTCCAGATCGAATAGACCTGCCAAAAAATTCTAAATCCATATGGATTCACATGAACTGACGGAACATGCAGCAATGTATTCTTCTTCTATCGTGCTAAGAGAAATACTTGATTGCTTCCTACTTTTCCATGAGATCATGGATGACCCTAGACTGAAACAACATCCTGAAGTGATCTTTCTTTCAAAGACGCTTCCATCCCAATCTGAATCAGTATAACCACTCAGTATGAAGTCATGATCTCCATTATAACTGAGACCAAACTCTAATGTACCCTTAAGGTACATCATCACATGTTTTGCAACAACTAGGTGAACACACCTGGGCTCTACTAGAAATTGACTCAAGGTGTTCACAGAAAAGAATATATCTTGCCTCATGTTCGTCAGATACATCAACGATCCAATGATTTGTATGTACAACGTAGCATCAATCAATTCTAACGAAGTGTCAACCAGGAGCTTCAACTTTGTTTCCATGGGTGTATTCATGGATTTTCACTCCAACATATCAAACCTCTTCAGTATTTGAAAAACAATATAACAGGATCATCATTCATAACCTTGAAGTAAAGGTTAGAATCTGTTTTACTCTTGGTAAATCCCAAGTTCTTCAGGAAATTGCCAATTCTTCCATACCAAGCTCTAGGAGCTTGTTTCAATCTGTACAGAGATTTCTTCAATCTACATACATGAGTCTTTTTTTCTTCAACTTCAAACCCTTGAGGTTGTTCTATATACACTTCCTCTTCTATGACACCATTTAAGAAAGTTGTTTTCACGTCCATCTGGTGTAACTTCCATTTCATCTTAGCTGCAAGGGCTATGATGGTTCTGATTGAAGTGTATCTGGCTACAAGAGCAAATGTCTCTTCATAGTCAATGCCTTCCTTTTGAGAAAATCCATGAGCAACAAACCTTGCTTTATATTTCTCAATAATTCCATCAACAACATGTTTTATCTTGTATATCCATTTGGAAGATACCACATCCTTGTTATTCGGCCTAGGAACTATTTCCCATACACCATTATTTATAATGGATTGGTATTCTTTTGTCATGGCATCTTCCCATTATTTCTCTTGAATGGCTTCTTCAAAGAAAGTAGGCTCCTTCTCTAAGAGATCACACATCAAAGCCATATAATTGGAGAATGGATTGGGTTTCTTGACTTGTCTCATAGTTCCTTCGGGAACACCATACTACTCTCCATCATGAATAAGTTCCCTTTCCTAGGCCGACTTTCTCCTGTGGGAGATCGTCATTTGCGGAGGTTCTTGAGATTCTATTATGTCATGATCTTCTAGAATCTCCTCATCAGGGGAAGTTATGACCTCCCTCACTGGTTCTGTAAATTTGGGAGCCACATGTTCTTCTCCATATACTTCTTCAAGATGACATATTCTTGATTTCTTGAGTGTTGCATCTTCATCAAAGGTTACATATTTTATGATATCAATATGATGGTAACTTGGTATGTATATTTTGAAGGCCTTCGAGAACTCACAGTATCCAACAAATATTCCCTTCTTTCATGAAGGGTCCAACTTGGTTCTCTTCTCTTTCAGAATGTGTACAAATATGGGACAACAAAATATTTTGAGATGGCTTACTTCTGGCTTCTTTCCGGAGAACATCTCTTCAGGGGTCTTGAACCCAAGTGCACTATGGGAAAATCTGTTTTGTACATACACTATTGTTCTTTCTAGTTCTTCCCATAAGTGCATTGGAAGGTATTGATCATGGATCATAGTCTTAATTGCTTCCATTATAGTTCTGTTCTTTCTTTCTGCTACACCATTTTATTGAGGATTGTAGGGAGTGGTGAGATCCCTCTTGATCCCGGCATCTTTACAAAATTTTACGAACTCTTTTGAGGTGTATTCTCCTCCATTATCTGACCTAAGTATATTGATATTTCTTTTAGAGAGATTCTCTATCAAGGCTTTGAATTCCTTGAATTTACCAAACACTTTATCTTTTGATTTCAAAAAGTAAACCTAGGTTTTGCGAGAATAGTCATCAATAAATGATACATAGTATGCATACCCACTAATGGAGGTTGATGGAATTGGGCCACATACATATGAGTGAATGAACTCTAGGAATCCTTCTACTTTACTATCTCTCTTTGAGAAATGGTTCTTGATGTTTTTCCTTGTGCACATCCGTTGCACACACCTTCATGGTCAACCTTGAATTCTGGTAGACCTGTCACTACCTTTCTTACATATGGTAATGCCTTGTAGTTAACATGAGCTAGTATTCTATGCCAAAGTTCACAGGGATTCTCAACGGAATGAGTCAAGGCTTCTTCTGAGTGACCTTTTATCTTATACAAGCCACCTTCTTCTTTTCCAATAACAATTGCTTCTTCCATGGTTTTTCCTTTGGGCCACATAAGAACTTCTCCATATATGAAAGAAACTCTGAAGCCTTTCTTATATAAAGTTGAGATAGAAAGTAAGTTCTTTGTCAAACCTGGTACATATAGTACATCCTTCATCTTCATTGGGGTTCCTGAATCAAGTTTGTAATTTGATTCTCCTACTCCTTTGATAGGGTACTGATAATCGTCTCCAAGTGTAAATTTTTGGGGAAAGTTCTTTTCTGTAAGGCAATAGAGAATGTCACTTTGATCTGTCATGTGCTTGGAAGCACCACTGTCTATGAGGCAAGTGTCCTCACCAGGTGACACTGATCCTGAGAGGGCCGATATTAAGACATAGTCTTCAATCTATTCTTTTATCATCTTTGTGGGTGGCTCTTCATCTTCAACTGTGTGGGAATGGTGCCTCTTGTTTTTAATCTTGTATTCTTCTCTTATAGCTGGACAATTCTTAGCAATATGTCCCATATTGTCACAATGGTAACATTGGTAGGATGAGAAGTATTTTTCTCTTATTTGACCTTTCTAAAACTTCTGGAATCTATTTGGAGGGTGAGATTCTTTATGTATGAATTTGTTTTGGGGGTGAGACTCCTTATGTTGATGAGTTTCTTTCTGGAAGTAATACCTCTTCCTTCATTTAGTATGAGCATATAGGGCTTGATCTTCATCTCTTGATAGTATTTCTTCTCTATTAGCTACTCTTGCTTCTTCTTGATCACATTCTTCCCAAAGACTTTCAAAGTGTAGTTTCTCCTTTCTGGCACAAATAGTTTGGATGAATGCATCCCAAGGTCTTGTGAGACCATTAAGGGCTATCATTATGAGTTCGTCTTCATCTATAGTATCACCAATTTCTTCTAGTTGTTCCGTGAATTGTAATATTCTAGAGATACTCTTGAATTGTTTCTCCTTTTTTCATCCTTGTATTTTTGTGTTGAGTTATTAGATTCATCTTCCAGTTGATGTTCTTTCCTTCATACATCCTGGTTAGGGAATCAAAAATTTCTTTTGGAGTCTTCGTTGAAGCCACTTGAGGAATCAAATGATCTTTAATAGAATCTGCAATGATTCTTTTGGCCCTAACTCTGTCCTTTTGGTGTTTTGCTTTAGCTGTGACATTGATAGGTTCTGGTACATATTCTTTAATGAATCTTGCCAGGTAATTCTCTTCAAGAATGAGTGAAAGCCTATACTTCCAGGTACAGGAGTTTTCCACACCTTCTAGCTTGTCAACAAGTTTAGTGCTTGTAGACATCTTTACCTGGAGGTAGGAAAATGACCAAAAATTGAAATTTCTCATAATTTCATTTTCAACTTACTAGGAGGTGCGCTTGGCTGAGGCAAGTATCCATTTCAGAAAATCCAAAATTTTCCCCTTCAAACTTGACCAGCAAAATTCTGTACTGGTACTTCTGGTACTGGTTTTGGTTTCCTGGTTTTCTGGTACTTCCGGTACCAATGAAAACTAGTGTTTCACTTTCCTAGAGTTCTATCCATTGAAAAAGTGCATTGAGGTTGCCAAAGAATTTGCTAGGCTAGGGCGCACTTCCTTGATGAGTTTTAGACTAAAATTCCTCTTCAATAGAAAACCCTAATTTTCTTGTATGACAACAGTGGCATTTTTTCTTATCTAGTGAAAGATGCTCTCTTCAACTTAGCTCTGATACCATGTTAAGTTTTAAACTATTATTATGTTTCTTTTCAATTTACTAGATAACCATAGCATAGATAGGATCACTGAGAGAAACACAATCAAAAGATACACAACATTTATCCTGGGAAACCATCATGGGGGAGAAAACCCAACAAAAACTTCCTTAATATAGATATCCAATACAATGCCAAGACAATAAACCAAAACACTAGAGAATATCCAACACTAAGAAATGTGCCTCTCTCTTCCTTCTTCTCCCAACTGCAACTACCAAACTTGCACACTAGATGAGTGGATGATAGAGTGAGATAATGAGGCTCTAACTTCCTTTATTTATATAAACTAGTAGGTTTTGGAAAGGTGTCTCTTCACTAGGAAGAGCTGACTTGTCTTCTTAGTGGTTAAAACCACTTTAATTAGCCTGGGGGACGACTTCTTAATTTGCATAATATATTTAGGTTTTGACCAATCCACAAAAGGGGATTTGGTCAATTACAATGTCTGACATGATCAATCCACAAAAGGAGATTGATCTAATGAATAATAACTCAATAATAAATAGAATACTCTTTGCAGTTACAATATTTCAACATCTACTAGTCCACATGAGCTATGGGTGGTCTCCCTCTAACAATTAAGAATGGGATGGGTGGATTTGCAATAATAATTAAGGACCTGGCAACATGCATGATAACTCACTTCACAATGCATAGGAATTTAGTACAAATGAACTCACTTTATGATGCACAATTATTGAGTGAATATGCTCATGTTACTACATCTTCATGAAAAATCACGTATCTGATGGAACTGGGGCATTTGTACTTTGTCACATCTTCAAGGGATTTACAAACCAATAGAGCATCTAGACAAATTTTCATGGTGAAAGTCCATCAGCTGATATCCCTTGAGAATGAGTTTGGACATGAAATTGGCTATCATGGTTCAAAACCACTTTTAATCTATTACCGATTTGGTCCTTTCTTGGCATTATAAAAGGATATAATTATTTTGTCTTATGTAGTTGTGTTGAGTTTATGGCATTATTTTGTGAAGGATATCCACAAGCATGCAATGAAGTTTCATAAGACTGTGATTCAACTAGGGCCATTATATATCAAGATTGTAGCTTGGTCATGCTCTTAGCACTTGACAAAATATATTTCCTAGTCCTTATTATCAAGAATTTGCAGAATTACAAGACAAAATAACACCATTTCCTAGTAAAATGGCAATTTAGTCTATCAAGTCCCATTTTGGTGCACCAATCTCAATATTGTTAGTTAAAATCAGTTCACAACCTACTTTTGCAGCATCGATGGGACACGCTTATAAATCCCAACTTCATAGTAGAGATATTATTGCTATTAAATTATATAGGCCTGGCATGCCATTGACATTGGCCCTTAAGGCACATCTTAACCATATAATTGGGGTCAAATGAAGTTCTTTTCAAAAACTCGTTGTGATTTTGTTGGCCGTGGAATCTAGACATGTTGATTGAGCTCCCCTAGGTGTATATCTTCCATAGGGACATTATGCTCCTTAGTAAGATTCACATAACGTGAGGCATTGTCATCCTCTTCCATGTTTGGCCAGTGTGCTAATAGGTTCTCACAATCTCACAAAATTTTCACTCCTTGAGCCAAGATCTGAATCAATTTGTTGAGTTCCTTGGTTATTTTGGAAAGCACAAAGGCCACATCAATAGATTTGAGAGATTATGAATTAATAACTGACTTGAATCAATCCATTTGTTGTCTTAGATCACTTTGGGTACCTCTGATAAGTAGATAGATATATGATTGTGTTTGAATAAAAAATGTTTAGTTGGGGTCCATTAACAAGTTGGTCTGTTGTTTGTCATGTTAAAATTATTACTTTTTGATTGATCGCTATGGTTTCGATCCACTGAATGATTTGTTAACATGTATTAAAAGAGAACTATTGACTAGAATGTGCATTTTGATATTGCAATAGAGGATTCTTGTTCCCAAATCATAAGTTTCACAAGTTTTGTTAATAACACATATTTATCTGGGGTTTGTTTTGATAAATATTCACTTACATGTTCTAATAACATGGGGAAATACCTTTCTCAAAGCTTGAAATTTGAGTCAATTATGATGCAAACTATGGTTTTGCTTGCAAAAATGCATCAACCATCTCGCCAATGACTACTTATCTACCATGAAAATATGATTCATTAGATGTAAATTAAAGTGGTTTGTTGAAGGATTTTCTTCACGTTCTAATATATGTGAGATTGACAAGGGAGAAGATGTCAGTTTTATTTCTAGAAATAACAGAAACATTTCTAGTTTAGTTGTATCATTGTTTGACATTATAGTTGAAGAATGTTAATTGCTACCATTCACTCTAGTTATCTAGTGAACCATGGGAAAGTAAATAAAGAATAAGAATATGAATACTTACAACGTTTTGTCAAGCCGAACATGCATTGTTTTTAATGCATAGTCGTTATAATGTGAATAAGATAATGACAATATCAATAAGAGTCGTCAGGAGAAACAACAAAGATCAATCACCAAGAGATGAATCATGGCAGTAACAAAGATCAATAATCCAAGTCTATTTCATTTGAGGATTTGAAATAAATCAACAAACTTGAATTATTATTTGTTCCTAAATTTTACTTGGGAAGGTTTATGGGTCTTGAGTGTTCGAACTTCGCTCTGATACCAAATGTAGCCCCTCTCCATGGAATGCTATGTAATAATATTTTCTAACTTATACACACATGTATTAAAATATTTGATGTAACAAAATTTTACTTTTTAAATGGAATATCAGAAACATAACAAATACATGCTAAGAAAATACGCCCTTCTTGGTTTGTTGAAGCTAATCAGTTGTGACATAGACCAGTTGAAGATGATTCCAAGCGTTATTTCTTTTCCCACTTGCCCAAAATGAAACAATGGAATTATCCTCCCATCAAACTAGGAGCTTAGCTGGCTTCCTAGATCCAAGAAACCTTTCGGTCTCTTCGCTCTCTGTGCTCGTAAATCCAAGAACAACAATGCCCATATGCTCCAAGAATATTACCACAAGAGAATATTTCTTCCATGAATTATCCAATCTCTATAGAATATCCAACCTCTCAACCTTCGACCCCTCTCAACACTCCTCTTCTTCCTATTTATAAAGTTTACATACCCCCCTTCTCCAACTATCCTCAACCACCCTCATTATTAGCCATCAACCTCGACCACCATCTATATTTACAGGGAAAAGTTGAAATAAAACTAAAATATTAAATGAATTACATAAAATAACAATAAACAAAATGCAAAGAATTTCTTCTCATTTTAGCTAAGTGCAACTTGAAAATTTTCTCCAATATTTATGACAACCCACCATACTCATTTAATTCATAATGCCAACTATCAATCAAAGGACTCAAAGAAGGTATCTAATGCTACAAGATATTTATGTATGCCATATAATTTACATAATCATTAAATCATTCAATTAAATAGTTAATAACCTATTTTAGTAATTAATTGTACTAATGTACATGCGCAGAGTATGTATGCATAACTAGTGGACACATAGCCTACACATGTACTAATGATAACCAATCAATACCTCTAGTGCACAATTCATGTATGATCTCAACAAGGCAGGCATGCCAACAAATCAAGTAAATACATCATTAAGTAAGCTTAACTAAAAAAACTACAATAATTAATCAATCACTCATCATCACACTTAAAATATAAAAAGGAAATCATAATGAGTGTTTTGGAACCAAATGAGAAAACAAGAGTGGTACAAATAATTCCCAAGTAGTATTCTCAACTAACATATAACCATCCTTCCTTCCTAACCTACTTCCATATTACATCCTATCCTTTCCTCTGTTGGACTAAGTTGGAGCGTCAACTGCATTGACCTAGCTCTAGATAGAACCTGTAAGCGGAAGTGTCACACATCTTGACCAAGCTTCCCCAACATGAAACTGTCAATCGCCATCACATGTCTAGAGGAGCATGGATTCATACAACCCTCCCACAACTCCATATTTCAGAGGATAAACGGGGGGAAATAACTCCACCCCTCTTGATACAACTAGGGTCAACATGATATTTGGTGGGAAATACCTCCACCCTTCTTGATATAACTAGGGTCAACACCCTATATCGAGCCATACTGTGCAATTATTGTTCTTAGAGTCACTTCATCGAACAATCACAATGGGAAAGTTGTGCATCCTATCAAAACCACATTTACCACATATCATAGCAATATTTGAAATCATAAGTAAACTTATTGTACACACTATCTTCATGATGTCTATGACATCCAGGTTACCTTAGCACTACAACCATTTGGCTATTTCATAGCTCGTTGGCCTGTAGGTTAGCTCACCAATACACATATTCATATAGATACATCACAAATTTGATATGAGAATACATATTTGATCGATATTCAATTAAGAAATGTATATTTATTTACATCATGCCTCACATCTATTACACATTCATAACATAACTTTGAAATGGTATCTATGTGTCAAAATTCCACATTTTAATTTGCATGTTTAAACAAATCAAAGAACTATAATCATCATGATCATATAACTATAAAAATAATATCATGCAACACATAAATAGGTCCATATGTACACATCTCAAATATCTATCTCAATCTAACTAAGACCAAATAAATGCTAAGCATTAAATTACTAAGAGGAGTAAGCAACAATGTTATACTACCTAAGACCAAGATATGGGGCGTTACATACACCCACTCTTCAAGAAACTTCGTCCCAAAGTTATGGTAAAAATGCAAGGTAATCACAATGCATGGTCCTTACATCTCCCTAGGGTTAACTCTTGAAAAATGATTACTTGGTCACTATTTAGATTGCACTATCATAAAGTCATTGCAAAACTACTACTATGTTAGCAATAAGTGGAAAACCCATCTTATTCTATGTAAGATTCATAATTTTATTAATGAAGTTTTTCATGATACTAAATGTAGTTCCAACTCAATGATAAAATTTCAATTAAATATCATATACTATAAAACAAAATTTTATATAGAATTATAAATTTAGGAGTTTTGTATTCCTTTCTTTATATCAAAAGATTAAGTTAAACACTTCAATAATGATTTAGTTTATCTAAAATTATATCAATCTTCAACCGATTGTTATATATATATATATATATTCCTCCCAAAAACAAAACAAAATAAATTTACATCACATCAATATCTATAGAGTTAATCATTTTGTCATACAAATTCATACTTATGATTATGTTTTCAATTGGAAACAAGGGTTATGTTACCCTTCCACTTATTCACTAAGTGGATGCACTATATTTGCCAATAAATTCATGCCAAATCTTTGATGTCCCAAGCCAATGACAAATTATATATGTGTGTGTGTGTGTGTGTGTGAATTTAGACATTGATAATAGTTATATGAATTTTTAATTTCAAATTCTATTTTTAGCTAATCTTAAAATTAAGACTTCTTTTCCTATTATGTATGTAGTCTTTTTCAACAATTTACTATGTTTGAAATATTTTATTTATTATCATATTTATTTTTATTTTTATCACTAGTAGAATCGACAACTAGTCAGGCTCGTACTCACGTGACACAAGGTCGTATTATCCGACTGCTACCACTATAACCTCGAGTCATGCCAACACGTCCCCTCATAGGCCACACAAGGTAAGTCTAGGGTTTCGAACCACTAACTTCACATAACAAACTGCCTTAACAATATACTCCATCACCAATTACTCAAGGCTTATTTTATTTTATTTTGACTTCTTTTGTGAATGAATAATTTCTTATACTAATATTTTTATTTTCTTTTATTAATATTAAAATTACATTTCTATAAATTTTCTTTTATTAATATTAAAATTACATTTCTATAATATCTCAAAGAAAATTTATTAAAATTACACCTCTCCAATGTTTCAAAGAGAAATCATTAAGTGTCTCAATTTCAAGGTATTTTATTTATAATATTTAAATTTGAAAAAAAAAATTATAATATAATATTTATAGATTTTTTTTAATAATAAATTTTCAGTAGAAAATATTACTCCATATCACTAATCTAGCAATTAGTTAAACCATTTTTTATTTTAAGCATTTCATATAAAGAATATTTAAATGGGTTAAATATATGATGAAGACTTAATCTTATTTTCCGAATTAAATGGGAACATTTGGCTTCTTATTATAACGTGTTCATAAAAACATTTATTTATTTAATAATAATACTAAAGCTAATTAGCATTGCGATATTTAATATATTGTGTTTTTAAATTTGCATGTACCTTGTATACTGATACTGAAGTGTGGGTACACTGAGATACTGAAGCAGAGGGAAGTGACACACTACCAAAATATATGCATATTTATAGTTTTATGAATTACTCATAGCTTTATAAGGAGTGACTAGATCACTTCAAAGCCATAATAGATATTTCATTAGGTAGATTTATCAGGTAATCTAAATCTTAATAAATCTTAGTGAAATTTATTTTAAAAGCACGTTGGAGCTAATGCCAACAATATTGAGGAATGGATTGGATTTATTTGTATCTAACAAATAGGGTCTATCAAAGCAAGAAGTGTATATATGGAGTGATTCCATTTTATATTTCTTATTTATTCAAATCACAATTTTTGAATAGTATTAATTGAAGACAAATATTTAACTTCTAAATTCATTTGGGATGCCTAATTTTAATTCATTATATTTTTATTATCGAAATGATTCATAAATATTTTATTTGCTATTACAATCACATCACATAGAGTGTAGTTTTTTTTTCTCCTAGTTTAGTTAAATCCTTTTGAAAATATATCATAAAATCACATCACACACTTGTAGATTTTTTTAGTTAAATCCTTTTGAAAATATTTATTTAACACTTCAACATATAAAGGTTAATCGTATGTGTTTATTTAACACTTCAATATATAAGGGTTAATCATTTTGCATTAAAAAATGTAATAATATATTTATTTATTGTTTTTTTGTGTGTATTATATCTACATAGAATTTTTCTAAAATTTGCAAAAGAATGTGGGGTGGCCAAGCATTTTTAGAGTATTGGGGACTCAACAATAAGAGCATCTTATATACCCATTAAAGAACACAACATGTTACTCCAAGGATTTGAATCTAGGTGAGGAATGTAGCAATCATTCCTCCCAAACACCCAAGCTACATTAAATGAATAAAATAAACTTCAAAATTTAAACACTTGATTAATTTTTGTATATTTATGATGAAGACATTCCATCTCTCTCTCTTATATATATATATATATATATATATATATATATATATATATATATATATATGAGAGACGGAATGAGTCAAATAAGGTTCTCCCTTGTCCCCTACCCTTTTTGGCATATACATTGGTAAGTTAGAAGAATGCTTGGAAAAAGCAGGTTGTGTCGGCCCTACTCTCACTGGTATAGTCATCAATCTTCTTCTTTATGCCGATGATATCATTCTTATAGCAAGCAGTCCCCATGATCTTGAAAACCAACTAAGAATCCTCAAGTATTTTTGCTCCAATATGGGTATGATTGTTAATATTGATAAGACTAAGGTCATGATTATTAAATCCAATAAGAACCCTTATGATACCTTTGTATATGACAACAACAACTTGGAGGAAGTGACTTCATACAAATATCTTGGAATTGATATTCACCACAAG
>ML791799.1:108244-120274 GCA_009831015.1 Picea engelmannii
GCCATGGGATGAAAGAGTGTGTCACCTTTGTGACACTAGGAAGGTTGAAGATGAAAAGTACTTTCTCTTAGATTGTCCAGCCTATACCCACATTATATCTCATTTTCAAAATATTTATCACACTACCAACCTTCCTAACCTCTTAACTCAACAAAAGTATGGTAATCTTGGAAAGCTTCTCTTAATGCTTTTCGAGCACAGAAACAAAATTCTAAAAAATCACAAGTAATCACTTATCCTCTTAAGATCTAATAGACCAATTCGATCTTAGTAGATGTTAATCATCATCATCACCCACACACATATATATACTTTTACCATTAAATAAATAAAATAAATTCATAAACTTAAACAATTAATTAATATACTAATTTTAAAAGCAAATCAAAATCCGATAAAAATAATAAAAATAAATAATGAAAATAGTTAAAAATAATAATGAATGTCATGATATGTGGACTCCATTAAATAAGTTACATGTACTTGTTATTTAATCTTTGCAAGATATCACATATATTTTTATATTTTTATAACAACTCTAATTTCTTGGGCGAAACCAAATACAAGCCATTAATATTTCCCAATTTAAGTTGGACATTTAATTATACATTGACTTTCATCGTATAAAATTGGTTTCATAATGTTGACAACGTTGTTTTATACATGGCAATTAAATTAATTACAGTGTTTTCAACGCGAAGGACTATTTGCTATTATTTATTTATAATCATTTTTTTTTAAGTTAAAGCTTATATTATCTTCATGTAAGTGAGAACTAAGTACATGTCATCTAATTTGGTGTTTGGATTGTCAAAAATGGAAACCAACTCCAGCACATGGTCCCATATATTATTAAGTGTCTGTCTTGGGGACCAAAAGTAAAATGTCTAGATTTGTCAGAATGGCTACAGAGCAAGCTAAGATTTAAAACATGCTGAAAAACTATAGAAGCTGGAATGAAGAGATGAATAAAAAACATGGCAGGAATGCTGAATTAAATGCTTGACCAACCACTGCTACCATTGCCATGTGGAGGAACTGGCCCGATTGGAACAAAAAAACATGGACGATGACACTCGGGACACTAAAGGTGAGATTGTTGACCAAATAATGAGTCGAAGAGCTCTGCTAGCTTGTGGTCCATCATCTCCTGACGAAAATGTTGTTCCACAATGTCACTACGTAGTTCAAAAATTAAATGAAGTTGGTCATTAGAGAACTGACAGGGTGAATTTTCCTCTTGTGTCTCATTGGGGTTGACCAATAGAACCTGTGAGATGCTATCCGTGTCATTTCTATGAGACAGAGGAATTGGAACCTTTGGGAGACCATCTTGCTGGAGGTGAATGAGGGATTTCCATATTTTCCTGGTTTTGAACCAGTGGAATTTCTTCTTCCACGATTGCATATACCCACATTTCATCATCTTGTTGGCTAGCCGAAGGTGAAGAGGTCCACTGAGAAAAAAATGAAGAGGTTGGGGGAAGGAGAGATGGAAGGACGACGACCTAGAAAACTACGAAGGGTTCCCGTGCCTGTGTGAGGTTTACCTTGTTCAAGAGGCATGGTGTAGAGAGGGAGAGGAGAGGAACAGTGGGGGAGCCAAAATAAACCAGAGCCATGCCAAAGACGAATGGAAGTAGGGTTATGGATGCCAACGAGAGGAATTATGGTCGCGATATACAACCAGGGTGATATAAAGAGGTCATAGCAAGGTTCAGAACCCATAGAAGTGTCATAAAAATACCATAAATGACATTCATCACCATTGTAGCAGAGTTTGCAGTTCCAGCCATCGATGAGACCTGTGACTTAATGTTGGGAATGAGAACGAGACCGCACAGGTGAAAGATGAAATACATGTTCTGCTTTGAGCAAGGAGTTGATCGCATGGAGGTTACACCGAAATCCAGGTGGCACAAAATCATAATGGGCTGGGTGGCACTCCATCCAAGGCATTGCATTTTGTATGAGCCATTTCAAAACATTCATGAAGTAGAGGAGGAGCATGTTTATGATCGGCTTGAAAACATATGTCCTTCCCTCCACTGGAGATGCTAATATTTTCCAATTTATCCACAATTTTGTTAGCCTCTCTTCTCACATGAGAGGGGATGATAACCAAAGTCAATATCATCATAGATTTGAGAATTTCCAGAGTACTGAGGAGCCGCCAACTAGGTGAAATATTTGTAAGATTTGACCCATGCAGAATCTTAGTGAAAATGGAGATGATAATCGTAGAGTCCCCTTCTACAATAAGCTACTTATAACCTATTTGAACTACTAATTGAATTCCATGGAGGAGGCCCCAAAAGATCAGTCGAGTTGTTAGTGTCCTGGCCTAGACTGCCTACTACAATGTATATTATTTTACCATTGTCATCTTTGAAGACCACTCCAAATCCTGTTGGCCCGGGATTTCCTTTGGAGGCATCATCAAAATTCATTTTGTGGAATCCCCTAAGTGGCCTATGCCAATAATTAGAGCTATGAACTGTATTGGTGCAAGAGACACTAGAGATGTGGACTTGATTGAGATTTAGGTTCCAGTTGGAGAGAATAGTGTGTTCATGGGGATCACAAGAAATATCATCTTCAATCGATTTTTGTGATCGGATCGTTTCTAGAATATTCTCACATATTTTGTGCCAAACATGAGGTTTTGGAGATTTCTTAGATAAAAAATTCTTCTATTTCTTTCCTTCCAGATTTTCCAAACTATAAATCCTGGGAGTAATTTCCAAATTCTATTAAGAATATATTTTTTGAATGCTAAGGCTCTCCAACTCTCAATAGATTGAACGATATTGTCATTTTTTTTGTTTGTTTTTCGCATGGATTGAGTAGCATAATCCCATATGTTGGCATTGAATGAACATTGATTGAGGAAATGTTCCATAGTTTCCTCTTGTTGAGAACATAGAGGGAAAGATGAGGGGCCAATGAAGCCTCATTTTCTAAGGTTATCCCAAGTCAAGATGCGGTTTTGGACTAATAAACAGAGAAAAATGTTTACCTTGGGCCAGAGATTCAATTTCCAGATGCTATGCCAGATCTTGTTACTAGGATGTATATGTGACTGAGCCATAAGTTTGTATGACTTCTTAATGGTTAAGGTACCTAGAGTTGAGTGGCCCTAAGAGAGAATGTTTGGACCATGACGGTGTTGAGTAAAAGAAATGAAAGTCCTCCTCACAACATTTTTTCGAATCTTGTTTGGATAAAACAATATAGGCATGATTATCAACCTAATTTATAGCCTTATTGCAAGTTCAATTAACCTTTAATTTATTTGACTTAAAGATCAATTGTTTTTTTTTTTTAATTTATTTATCAAATGCAAATTGAAATAAAGAAGTATGGTTTTTGAATATGATAATTTAAACAAGAAGAAAAATCCCATAATCTGATAAAAATAAGAGAGACCAAGAGAGTTACAAAACCATCAATGATTTTATTCATTCATTTTGTAACAACCAATACACTTCTCATACTATCCAAGTATGGACCAGATGTAAGTCTAGAAACCTAAGGTAACATACACATAAGCCATTGCTGCCTTCAAATCAGACCAAGAGTGATAAGTCAACAACCACAACTTGCACTCTGTTATGACTCTGCACAAGAATCCTATTTAGTACTGAGAAACTAATCCAAAAACCAAAAGAAGTATGCAAAATATCAAACAAACAATCAACCTGGAAGCATATCATAATTCAATGCCTCTTGGTCCTAGCTTTTCATCACCTTCAACAGACCCTGCTATCACAAGAAGTGTCTTAACTTAGAAATCAAAGATGAATGAAGTAGTAATGAAATATCACTTGGAAGTAAGAGCATGCCTTATCAGAGAAATGTGTTCTCCCCCTTTTCCTTTGTTCATCTTACTCCTTTTAATATCTCCAGAGTAGTTGAATCATTCAACTACTTTTAGTTACTCATCAACTAACCATTAGTTAGTTAATAGGAAAATTGTCAAGTAAATTTAATAAATAATAATAATAATATGATAAGGGCATTAAATAATACTAATAAGTGGGACCTCTTATTTATTAAGACCAATTAATGAACTGTTTCCTCCTTGTAACTTCCACCTTATATGCAAGACATATCAACTTGCCACATCATAAACTCTATGTCATTAAAATGCATAAGATGGAAAGTTCATAAGAATCCCCTTGTCGCTCCATGTAACAATTATTTAAATTCATCCAAATTTAATCATCATGTAGATCTATGCAAAATATATAACACAAAAATATAAGGTTGTGCAAAATATAAATTTTCCAAAGTATGAGTTGTTCCAAATAAACTGCTATCAAAATCATAAGCTACCAAAAAAAATATGTTGTACAAAATGAAGTGCAAATAAGTTCATATACAGATGCCAACAAAGTCATGAAAAACCATATTTTTTGTGAGAGGTTGCTCCTCTCTTGCCATGACTACTTTCAACCCTTTCATTTCTCCCAACTATGATCCTACCTTAGCATATTTCTGATCATTTCCCCGCACATGTGAAATCACTGAATGTGATGGCTTTGACTCATCTTCTATTACTTTCTCCTTCTCTAGACTATCCTCAAGTTCAATGATCTTGGCCTTGGCATGATGGACATGTGAGGCTTGGGATATAGGTTGTTGATGCAACTGAGAAGAAATATGCCAGGCATGAAAAGGAGGTTGTTGAGGGTGATCAATATTTGGCCAACCATATGACTGTCCAGAAGGAGGATGTACAATATTTTTCCAGCCATCATGTTCTACTCTAAATAGAGTGGAAACATGGTTTGGGATTGGGATACCGATACTTGGATGAGGGTTCTCAGGCATATGTTGAGGTCTATATGCTTGTTGTCCAACCAAATTAGGGAAACCTGTCTGTAGCAACTGATTGAATTCTTCCGAATCTACATCAAAATGTATGGAAAGTCAGAGCCTCTTATTACCCCTTTTCCAAGGACCTAGTCCTCTACCTCTATTATTTCCTCTCCTGCCATGACTTCCCCTACTGAAAAAGCTCATACTAATATATATTTACACAAGTTAGAACCAAAGTTCAACTAATCATTCATCTAAACTTTGCAAAATAAATAATTTAAACATGGCTCTTTTTATAATAATACACATGCAAGCAATCATCATGCAATTCATGTTCTAAAGCTAGAAATCACTTAGAAAAGGGATTTTGAAAGGTTTTTGGGATTAAATGATGAGATTTGTAATGAGCAAAAAAATGGTAAGTATGACATGCATGTAAAATGGACTATTCTCTTCCATGGCCAACTTTTAAAACACCTCATTTACTCTCAATCATATTACTTTAGCTATAAAACAGAGTTAACCCTGAACATGTTAATATCTCTGTTTTGAAATTTAGTTCTACAATTACATAACTATAATTAAGCATGGGAGTAAAAGGGAAATTTGGAAAAATGAATTGGGATTGTACTGAGAGAAAAATGTTACTTATGATAGGGGAATGCAAAATGAACATGCATTAATTACATAGTCTATAATGGTTTGTAATCTTTGAGCAGAATTATAATTACATGCAATCACAGGGTTTTAAACATGTATCAATCTACAATTCTTCATATTCTATCATGTTATAACAAATTCTTCATTTAACATGTGCAATGTCCCAATTAAAAATTATGTTGATACCCAACTATTTATTTAAAATGATTATTTTATTTTCTTCTTCACACTAATGTCTAGTAGTCACAATTTCTTAATTTCTGTTCAAGACCATTGATATTCCATGATTTTTTAAATACACAGTGAAAACCATCAATATCAATCCTAGTAGAGACCAATCATTATGATAACTTCATCATAAAACCAAAAGTTTTGAAATGTCACTTCATCATAACCCAATCTTAATCCAACAAGAAAGATCCAAATCTAAACTGGGCAAATCAAGTTTGCAACAAATCTAGTTTATCCAAACCATTAATCCAAATATGTATCACACACATCGAAAGATCATGATAGAAATGAGCCTTAAACACGTCGAGGACTTAAAGACCAAAATCCATTTTTTAAACTTGGCTAGGTTTGGATTATCGCATGCATGGATTACAAACCCAGTTCATAATCAAACTCGTTTTCTCAACTTCATTCATTGAGTATTGTTTATATGTTTGTGGGTCTCTCGAATTTTTATAAGTCGATAACTCATAGCCTGCATGCGACTATAGTGAAACAACTTGATTCGTAGGCTATAAAAGCAAGTTTAAACAAACAAAGAGCAATGGATATAACACATGACTAGTAGTGCCAAAACTTGTAGATGAAACAAAATCACGTAGAGCATAACAACAGATGGTTGAAACCCCTTTATCGTTCAATAAATAAAACTTGAATTTGTGCATGCCTTCATTAACCAAGAGCATTATTGTTTTGGGCTTGCATAATGCATGCACAAAATACAAACCCCAACTCAAAATGAATAAAAATCCATTGTTGACCAACTCTACACATGAGGTCGTGGGGTGTAAAAACTCAAATAAACAAACCCATGACGATGATACAACTCTAATGGTTGAAAAAAACTAAACGATGAACTACAGAAAATAGAAGTCGAGATACTCATATCCAAAACAGAGAGATAATAGGTGGAAATAAAACTCATAAAGCTCAACAACCATTATCTACAACTCTTCATCAAATTGCTTTTCGAATTCAACTATTCAGGCTCCAAAAACTCTATGTTTCATTCAACCAGGAGTACCATTCTTCACATTTTCAGAGTTATAACATGAAAGTAATCAAATTGACAAGCACAACACATCATTCACAGAGCCACGAGTAAATTATTGAGCAAAGAACAACATTAGACGAAAGGGAGTCGAAACCCTGGTACCTGAAGTTGTGTGGTATTTATTTTCCTCTCGACACAGTTGCAATAGTTACAGCCCGACGTCCAAAACCTTCCTCAAACTCAAAATGAATCAAATTCCAAACCCCCGAGGTGGTAACCCAAAACAAGTAGAATGCATTAATTGTTGGTCACATCATGCTAGGGTGGCAACCATCATTAATATTGTACAAATCCCAAAGATCACCACGTCAAAACCTCAAGCATATGATGATTTCCAAGTGTATGCCATGTCACACAATCTTTACATTCCACATACATTGCCCCTTTCCTCATTAAATATCCATACCACTTTTTAATAGTCTGTAGTCAAGGCGCATTATATATCCCATATACATTAAAACCTCAAAATCTTTACTATATAAAAATTTCAAATTCATTGCAATTACAACAGCAAGGTTGATACAATTCCTGTTGTATAACACATATGATATGTGTCAGAACTCATACATATAATCAATGGTGTGCATATGATAGGTATACCATATACTTATAAAAATTGAACACCCCTTTTTTTTAATAAATTGCATCATATTTGTCAAGGAGTGATGAAATAAACTCATCAAATGTATGTATGGAATGGTATAACAAATAGATAGGATGACCATTTTTTTTATTTGAAACCACATACCTACGAACGTAGCAATTAGGAACCCTGTACTGAGAAGAAAAATGCCAAGCTCATGTTGTATCAACAAAATGCACGCCTTCCAATGACATCAACATCCAAGTGTTTTTTAAAATGAGATCCTCTTCGAAAAAAAACAACACTATAGGGGGTTCCACTTATTAGTTTATTTAGTAATATATATATATATATATATATATATATATATATATATATATATATTGAAAAAATATGTGTGCCTTACATTTCTTTGCAGGCTGGTGACTTCATGACAATTTTAAGAGTCAACAACGGGCTCTAATTTTCCTCAGAGAATCCTCATCTTTCTAGGGACCTACATTGCATTATATTGGCAAGTTTAGAGCCCTATGAGATAGTTTCCATTCTCACCAAATATAAGGAGTTGTATCCTTCCAGAGGTCCGCCATTCACATGTCTTCATTATTCTGCATTGGGCATGTATTTCTTGCATATGTTCTTGACTAATCAGAGGTGGAAAATGTTGCCAAGAATCTGACCAAAATAAAGCATCCTAACCATCCTTTATCTCCTAGAATGCATGCTCTTGTATGAATTTTCTATGCTTCCAAGCCACATTCCAAATATGGGAGCCCAAGATTTGTTCATTCCATTTGATGAGTTTGGCCTCCTCGACTTGAGGGGTGTATTTATTTTGCAAAAGGTGAGCCCAAAGATATTTTGGATGCTTCAACCATCTCCACCAAATTTTAGCACCCATTATTTTGTTTAACAAGCATGGATCTTGAAGCCCAAGTCCATCATAAAGCTTGTCCCAACTGACCAAGGCCCATTTTCAACCTTCTTTGTGACCTTGCCAAAGGAACTTCCTTTGAATGTCATGGATGGTGTTTAGCACTGATTTGGGGGCTGCGAGAGATGAAAAGAGGTAAATTGGTATAAATTGGAGGAATGACTTGAGGAGGATCAAACGACTACCCAGATTTAGGGAGTGAAAGGTCCAAGAATTCATACGATTAGTTGGGGACTAGATGAGAGGTTCCCAAGAGATATTTTGCAAAGAATTGTCAATGAAAGGGATACCTAAGTATTTGGACGGAATGGAACTCTGGGGGGATCTAAGAATGCGAGAGATATGGTTTTGGATGGTGAGAGGGGTATTAAAGAAGAAAATTTGGGATTTTTCAGAGTTGATGGAAGTGCCTAAGGCTTCACTGAAGTCATTTAAAATGCTACAGATATTGAGGGATTCCTTGGTTGTAGGAGATCCCATCATCATGGTATCATACACGAATTGGATGTGAGAAACAACACATTGAATCCCATGCAAGGGAAAACCACGAAGAGAGCCATTAATGATGGATGCTTTGATATAGTGGCTTAGACCTTCAACCATGATAACGAAGAGGAAGGGGGAGAGGGGATCCCCTTGAAAAATACCTCTAGAAGGAGAAAAATTATTAGTAGGAGCACCATTCAGAAAGATAGAGAAGAAAGTTGAAGAGGTTAGGTTGAGAATCCAGTTAACCCATTCATTGCAGAAGCTAAAAGCTAAAAGAAGAGGTCGCATGTACTGCCAGCTAAGCTTGTCAAAGGCCTTTGAGTGGTCTATCTTGAGGATCATTCCTGGTGTACGAGATGATTTTAAGGAGTGAATAACCTCATGAGATAGAATAACACTGTCTATAATCTGACGTCCCTCTACATATCCAAATTGCTCTTTAGAAACAATGAAAGGAAGAAGAGGTTTAAGTTGTAACGCTATTACCTTAGTTATTATCTTGTATATGACATTCCATAGAGAAATCAACCATAACTACTTAGGGTGAGAGACTTGCTCCTCCTTAAGGATCAAGGTAAGAAAGGTTGCATTAAGAGTTGTTAGGACACCTCAAGATATGCGAGAGTCTTCCACTAGTTTTCACACTTCTTCACAGACCGTTTTCCAACAGTGGTGAAATAAGTTGGTCGTGTAGCTGTTAGGACTCGAAGACTTTCTAGCGGGCATTTATTTTATTGCATGGTCCACTTCTTCAATAGTGATAGGTCTGAGAAACGCCTCATTTGGTTCTTGGGTAACTAGAGTGGGAATATGCTATGTGATTTTAGTGATGGCTTGTGAGCGGTCTAGACAAGGTTCAGTTAATAGATCCTAGTAGTAGTTGACAAGCAAATCTTCCATGGCCTCATGATCCAAGATCTATTGGCCCTAAATCCTGATCATTTTCCAGTCGTGTGATTCGATTGACATGTCTCCTCTAAATCATGGATCGATGAAATAATTTTGTATTCTTCTCTCCCTCTTTGAGCCATGAAACTCTGGATTTTTGGTGCCGGAGAATTTCTTTCTCCCAACTATTGTTTCATATGTTGTTCTTCTTCTTGTAGGGAGTCATCACTCTTAAGTTTTGAGCTATTATTAGGTTTCTTTTAAATTTACTAGATAACAATAGCATAGGTAGGATCACAAAGAGAAACACAATCACAAGATACAAAACATTTATCCTAGGAAACCCTCATGGGAGAGAAAACCCAACAAAAACTTCCTTAATATAGATATCCAATACAATACCAAGACAATAAACTAAACACTAGAGAATATCCTCCATTGATCAATGCACCTCTATTTTCCTCCTTCTCCCAACTGCAGCTACCAAACTTGCACACTGAGTGAGCGAACGAGTGAGTGATCAAATGTTAAGAACCTGAATAGATATAGCAATATAATCACCACAAATACTGAATACACAATAGATCCACGAAGCAAGATAGAAGAAACCACACTATATTATTACCAAACCCTTGAGGTAGGGCAACACCATACAATGGATCCTATTATGGAAGGGATCCTCTCCTGTTCACTTGCCTCTTCGAGGGGGCATCCTCCTATTGAACTACCGCTCCAAATACAATACTTCTCTTCATGTATCATTACATTGCTTGAACCCCTTTATATAGTTCTACCATCACCTAAGAACATTCTAGAGGAGGAATCTTCTAGAAGTAGAACCTTCTAAGAATTCCTTTTACATTTATTATATCTAATTACCCATTTATTATATCTAACTACCATAGTGGGTCTTATTTAATAATATAGTGGACCTAATCCACCTTACATTGAATGACCTCCACTATTATCACTATGGGCCCTCTAGGCCCCCCCACTACCTCTCTAGCTACCTTACATTCTATCCCCCTTATGAAAGCATTGTCCTCAACGCTTGATGTACAACCATATACCAGGGTCCCATGGATAATTGTGGACTGTAATACCGAAGAAGACTAAAGAACCAAAGTCCCATGTAGAAAGGAAATCCACCATGCTGAAGTAGTCCAACCACCATTGTAAGCCCGGGTGATCCGAAATCGGATTCAGAAGCCTGTCAGGGCATGAAAATGCTCAAAAATGAAAGTGCTCAGAATCTGATGAAACCAACACCATTGCGTCCGGCTCGTCTTCCTGATTCCGGTGGTATAATTTTTATGTCAAACGGAGTTCGTATGGAGAAGTTATCGCGTTCTGACCGAAAAGTCAAACAGGCAAAAAAAATGTTGACTGGGCAGGACACGTGGCACGTCCGTACAGTGACACGTGGCAGGTTCCGTACAGTGACATGTGGCGGCTTCCGTACAGGACACGTGGCATCTCCAGAGCGTGACACGTGTCAGGCTGATTTGGCATTTTCGACGCACACTTGGACCAATCCTGGAGTGACACATGTCACCACTGAAAGGGTGACACGTGGCACTGATGACGTCAGCATCGTACGACGATGACGTGGCAGGCTTACGTGTCAGATGACGTGGCGAAGTGATGTGGTGGGCACGTGGTCGAATCAGCGCTTGACGCGTGTCATGTTCTGGTTGGATGGAAAAGTGCCACGTGGCCCAGTCACGGGCTGCCACATGGCACCCCGGGTTTTGCCAATATGGCCTATGTAAAAAAATAAAATTATTTGGGTCGCCGGGGATTGAACCCGCGACCTCCTCCACGGCAACGTCTTTGCAAAGGGCCTCCGACCAATGAGCCAACGATTATTTCTTGTTATGTAAACCAATTTACTTGCATTTAAGTTTACGTTTTGTATCCGTTGGAAGGGGTCGGGCCGGGGCTTAGCCCCGGCCCGTGGTTATGTTACGTTACATATGCCCATGATATATGCCGACGGTTGGCGCGTTATAACCGTTACAGGCGGAGGTTTTATAACTATGCGCACGGTTATATAAAACGGGTTAAACATTTATGTTATGATTTAAAGTTATGGTTATATTATGTGCGGTTTTGATTTTAGACCAACGGTTATAACCATTAACCGTTAGGTAAACAAATGGAGCGCGGGTATATGCGAATCGTTTAGCCCACGGTTCTAGCTATGGAGCGGAATATGACCAACTAAAAGGGCGCGCGTGCCAGCGAAGGGGGCTAGCGCCCAAACATAACTATAATATATAGTTTTGAAATGGGTTTTTCAACCAACTTTAACTATTTTTAATGTAATTAATCCATTTTTAAGGGTTATTGGGCATTTTTAAAGCC
>ML791799.1:121712-140753 GCA_009831015.1 Picea engelmannii
AGGCTAAAGTAACACCATCATCTTCTTTAGCATGAGGCTAAAGTAATATCATCAACATCTTTAGCGTGAAGCTAAAGTAACATCATCATCTTCTTTAGCATGAGACTAAAGTAATATCATCAACATATTTAGCATGAGGCTAACATAACATCATCAAGGCTAACATAACATCATCATCTTCAACTTCAACAAGAATTTGAAGTGACATCATCATCATCTGCATCAACATGGATTAGTATAAAACTAATACATCATCATCATCAATAACAACACAAGGTTGATACAATATCAACAACAACAGTATCACAACACGAAGGCTGGAGTATCATCAACAACAAGAACATCACAACACGAAGGATGGAGCATCATCAACAACAACAACATCACAACACAAAGGCTGGAGCATCATCAACATCAACACTAGGTTGGAACTCTTCAACACGAAGCTGACATCTCAACAACATAAACACGAAGCTGGAAATCTTCAACATGAGGTTAGCATCTCAACAACATCAACACGAAGCTGGAAATATTCAACACTAGGCTAACATCACAACAACATCAGCACAAAGCTAGAAATCTTCAACACTAGGCTGACATCACAACAACATCAGCACAAAGCTGGAAATCTTCAGCACTAGGTTGGAATCACAACAACATCATCACGAAGCTGGAAATATCTAGCACTAGGCTGGCATCAAAACACTACTCCCCCTTTCAAGGGAGGTCCTTTCGGACTACACCAAGCTTATCTTGAAAGTTATCAAAGTTTACACGAGATAGAGGCTTGGTCAACACATTTGCAACTTGTTCATCCATGCTAACATACTAGAGCTTTATGGCTCCTCTCTGCACCATATCACATATGTAATGATATCAGATCTCTATGTGTTTTGACTTGTCATGGAACAGAGGGTTCTCTATCATATTTATGCAACTTTGGTTATCACATAGGATCACAGTTTCTTCCATCTCCACAACAAAAAGACCTGTCAAAAACTTATGAAACCATATGGCTTCACAACTGGTGGAACATGCAACAATGTATTATGCTTCTGTCGTGCTGAGAGCAATGCTTGATTGCTTCATACTCTGCCATGAGATCATGGTTGACCCCAGATTGAAACAACATCCTAAAGTTATCTTTCTATCAGAGACACTTCCAACCCAATCTAAATCGGTATAACCACTCAGTCTGAATTCATGATCTCCATTATAACTGAGACCACAATCTAATGTACCCTTAAGGTACCTCATCACATGTTTTGCAACAACCAGGTGAACACATCTGGGCTCTACCAGAAATTGACTCAAGGTGTTCACAAGAAAACATATATATTTCTTGGTGTTCGTCAGATACATCAACAATCCAATGATATGTATATACAACTTAGCATCAATCAATTCTGACGAAGTGTCAACCAAGAGATTCAACTTTATTTCCATGGGTGTACTCATGGATTTTCACTCCAACATATCATATCTCTTCAATATTTCAACTGCATACTTCCCTTGGTTAAGGAAGATCTTATGTGGGCTCTACCAGACTTCAAGACCTAATAAATAGTGCATTAGGCCAAGGTATTTCATCTCAAATTCTGCAGCGAGCTTCTTATTACAATCAGTGATGAACTTTTCTTCATCTTGTCAAGAATACATCATCTTCATATAGTAGTAACATCACTGGCTCATCATTCGTAACCTCGAGATAAAGGTTAGAATCGACTTTACTCTTAGTAAATCTCAAGCTCGTCGGGAAACTGTCAATTCTTCCATACCAAGCTCTAAGAGCTTGCTTCAACACGTACATAGCTTCCTTCAATCGACAAACATGAGTCTTTCTATCTTCAATCCTCAAATCAATTTTTCTCATTACATTGTACCAACCTGGTACACTTGCTCAATTGCAACTCAATCTACACAATCATGTGCTATCTCTATGTGCTCTTTGCAAAGCACTATCTATCTCACTGCCTGAGAGTATGTCCTCTCCTCTTTCTGCAACTATTCCTTCTGGAACTGGGACTCTACACCTGCAGTTTCTCTAAGGCTGAGAATGACTGTTTCATCCTCACTATGGTTGCTGAAATCTGTGAGTAACTCCTCTTATTCTATCACGACAACAACTTCATCTAAAACTGAGAGTGGATCAGTTACTGATACTGAAGGTATCTCTTCTTCTTTCATGGCGGTAACTCTATCTTTTATCGTAGTCATGTATCCATGACCCAACTAATGTAATGCACCAAATTCCACTCAATTTTAAATATGGTGATTTCTCCCCCTGTATCTCATACTATATATGAATCATGGTTGTTCTGGTTGTCTTCATGAATATTGGAACCATTTCTTCAATTACTGGAGTAAGTGTCTCACCATATTCTTCTCCCTCTTGCTCGAAGAATCCTCTAGACACACATCGGGCTTTGTACATCTATAAAATGATTGATATGTTTAGATCAATCTTGGAAGTCAATACTGACTTCTCTTCTAGTCTCATGGAAGAATCCATATCCTAGTCTTTTTGACTGGCTTCCTTCTCTGTCACTGAAACAAGGGAATCTTCCTAGGAGATTCCATATCTCCTAGAAGTTTCTGAAGCTACGATCTAGTCTTCTCATGACATCCGTCTCCAAATCCTAGAAGTTGTCTCTTCATCCGATCCTTTCTGAGATCAACCTTACTCTCGATTTCTTCTGAGTCTACAAGGACTTCATTATCTCTTACAGGGTATACTTGGTGTTGAATACCAAGTATAAATATGAAAAGTTGAGTCAGAATTCAAACAAGTTATGTTTCCCATCAATGTGGATTCATTATCCTTTGAACAAGTCTACTATGAGTTCTTGTTCTAATGTTCGATCATCTTTGGAGCCTTCCGCTCCTTACAATCAATCTCCATATGAGATACTCTGGATTTCAAAAGATAGCTTCTTCTTCATCTTATTTGGTACATGAATGTATATGGTTATGTACATAGTCTACTTCATGTCTCATCTAACCTGTTTCCTTTTGCAACCTTCACTATAGCTTCCTCAGCGTTATCACCTGTGACCTTAAACAAGGTCAACAAAACAACAAGCAAAAATAATATTATTTTGATAATAGTAAATAAAACAAGAGCTTGAACAATCATCATAGTATCTCCTTTAGAGCTTTCACTTGTGACCTGTCTGAAACAAAGATCAAAAGTAAGAAATTCAATACGAAATGAGATCAACACTCTTCTAGTGTTGTGATCAAACATTCATCCAAGGTAACCTGGAATCAACACAAGAAGTTTCTCCTAGAGGAGATGTTAGTTGTATCTCGTAAATTATTACATTAAGCATTTATCTCGATATGCTCACATGCTACCAAGTATAATACTTTTCAAAGGTTGCTACCTCAACTATAGTGTTTACTTGTAATGGGGTAGTTATCAACTTTGTCATGTGAAAATTTGAATCTTATCAACTTAATTAATCAAACCTAGAACCTGGAGTCTTGTCCTCAATAATGAGTGTGTTTCTTTTCTTCCAAGTCTCCTTCACTCAAGATAAAAAGTGATTTCTTCAACCTGTCTTATGTACTAAGACAATATGCTATCTTGACAAAACGTTGGGTTAGAGAATAAACTCTACGATCTCAACTTTAATCCATATAATACCTAGACTTTAATTTGACCAAAGGTTAGTATGATGGTCATAGCTTCAATATGCAACCTAGATCAAAATAATGTCATATCAAATAGATGCATATCAAAATAATCAAACATGGGTTGCGTTATTCCTATGAATGTGTTGGATCTTGAGATCCTTCTGGATTTATGGTAAGAGATCCCTTCTCTTGCAAATACCCTTTAAAGCTTAACAATTTAAGCAAATGTGAATACATACCTTTGATAGTATTTGCAGGTAGTGGCACCATTTGGTAGCAACGATAATAATTACCAACTCTTAAAAACTTCAAGGGCGACTGCAACTGGTACTGTAATTGATACTGCAACTGCAATTGACACTGCAATTGATTATGAAACCGCAACTGCAACTGCAACTTAGGGTTTTATGAGGAAACCCTAATTTTTAAAACTTCAAATTTTGAAATTTTGATCCAGGGGCTAGATGTGCTAAGCTGAGGCGAGTAAGATGGTGCAGTTAGATTTCTGAAAATCAAAATTTTACCCCTTCAAACTCGACCAACGGAATTCTGGACTGGGACTTCTGGTATTGGTTTTGGTTTCTTGGTTTTTTGGTACTTCTGGTTTTCTGGTACCATTGAAAACTAGGGTTTCACTTTCGGGGAGTTATATCCACTGAAAAAGTGTGTTGAAGGTGCCAAAGAGTTCCCTAGGCTAGGGCACATTTTTCTAGATGATTTTTAGGCTGAAATTCCTCCTCAATAAAAAGCCCTAACTTTCTTGTACGACAACAATGACATTTTTATTTATTTAGTGAAAGATGCTCTCTTCAACTTAGCTCTGATACCATGTTAAGTTTTGAGCTATTATTAGGTTTCTTTTTAATTTACTAGATAACAATAGCATAGGTAGGATAACTGAGAGAAACATAATCACAAGATACACAACATTTATCATGGGAAACCCTCATGGGGGAGAAAACCCAACAAAAACTTCCTTAATATAGATAGCCATTACAATGCCAAGACAATAAACCAAACACTAGAGAATATCCTCCACTCAGCAATGTGCCTCTCTCTTCCTCCTTCTCCCAATTGCAGCTACCAAATTTGCACACTGAGTGAGCGAATGAGTGAGTGATCAAATGAGGCACTGACTTCCTTTATTTATACAAACTGTTAGGTGCTGGAAAGGTGTCTCTTCACTGGGTAGGGCTGACTTGTCTTCTTAGTGGTTAAAACCACTTTAATTAGCATGAGGGATGAATTCTCAATTTGCATATTATATTTAGGGTTTGACCAATCCACAAAAGGGGATTTGGTCAATTACAATGCCCGACATGATCGATGCACAAAAGGGGATTGATCTAATTAATAATGACTCAATAAATAAATAGAATACTCTTTGCAGTTACAATATTTCAACAATTACTACTATGGGTTATGAATTCTGTTTGTATCTTTGTCATTGTTCTAGAGCTCTTTGAGCTTGGAATACATTTCCAAAGACCTCTTTGTTCTAGTCTCATAAACATTGTTTAAAATTCTTTAACTTCTGCTAAAATGTGTACATCAAGGTTCCATGGGAGACTGTTGCATTCACCCACCAAATGGGAGCATTTTTTCTGAAAGTCTGGATGGGATAGCCATAAGTTTTTGAACTTGAAAGGCTTACGTTGGGGAGAGATTACAAGGTCTGTCCATAGTTTGACCGACCGGTGATCCGAACCAGAGCTAGGAAGTATACTGGCTTCCATAAGAAGACCTTCCAACATTAGAGACTCAGAATCCAGGAATCTGTCAAGACGACAAGCAACTTTTTGAGAGCCTGAACGTCGATTTGACCATGTGAAGGTACCATTATAGGTTTCTAATTCAATCAGACGAAGATCATCAATTATTTTTTGCAATCCCTCAACGTATATGTCCAGTCTTCTGATTCCCCTCCTTTTTTTTTTCCTCCAGGGGGAGGATACTATTTAAATCGCCACATAAAATCCACCTTTTGCAAGTCACAGTGGCACCCAAGGTGAATAAGCTTGAGAGAAAAACATTCTTCTCCTGAGGGGATTGGGTCCCGTAGGCAATTTTTATAACTCCTTCTTTGCTTGATCCAATGCCATGATAATGTGCAGTAATAGTCCATTAGGTGGAGTAGAAGATGTTCATTACTATTGTTGTTGGGTTTCATAAATTTTCAATCCCTTCCATTGTGCCTATTGAGTCATTGTAAACATACCTTCTTTAATGCCAACATCTTGAGAAGTTCCTTTCAGCTATTGCATCGACGCATTTTGTTTCCTGTAATAGTAATATATCTGGATTTTCTTCCATGATATTGTTTAAGAGAACCCTATGCTTGGTTCTTCCATTCAAGCCTCTAGCATTCCATGAGATAATATTCATGAGGAAGGAGGTGGGGGGGAGTTGAAAAATCCCTCTGTGAGCTTTTGGATCTACCTTGAGTTAATCATAAAACTATTGACCTCTTGGATGAGTTGTTGGGCCGATTTTCTTCCTTGTCATTTCCCTTCTTTTCGAATTTTGTGATTATCCTTTCGTAGGTCTGAGTGGATTCCGAGACCACCTCTGGATATGGATGTTTCTCCTGCAATATAATTCAAATAAAATTTGTGCACCTTGTGAAGTTGTTCTAGGGGGAGAGAGTACAACTCCTCCTTGTGATGTGCCTCTTCAATTTTTTCAAGATCAATCTTGACTAGTTCTATGTCTTCTAGTTGCATGTCTATGTATTTTCCTTCCTCTGTGAGTTGATCGTCCTCAAGTGACACTTTGATGATAGGTGGTGTGACCTGCTCCAAAATTGGTTCTATGGTCTCTTTGGATTTACCTTTGATGATGTCCTTACCTCCATATTGATGAGGGTCTTCCACTGTTTGGGTATCTAGAAGTTGGTTTAAGACTTTGTATGAGTTTCTTGTTGACGGTTTCCTGCCCAACCCTATGGTGGGTTTTTTGTTTTTTCTTGTGTTCCCTCTGAGGAGATTGGCATAACATTTAGGGGGGAATCCCTGAATAGGTGGCCGTGCTCGTGAAATTTTCAACATCGAAAGGGAATGTGCTCATAGTCAATAGTTTGAATCCACTCCTCATTCTGGCACTCTAAGGTTAGGGAATCGGGAAAGGCTTGGAAATGCTCATGTAGATGCATATGTAGGCATAAGAGGTATATATTCTTTGGCGCATTGCCTCAACTGATTTGACATAAACACCCAGGGTATTTCCAATACACGCCATGATTTCCCCAAGCCATAACTCTTGAGGAAGAGAATAAAGTCTGATCCACACCGGGGAATAGGAGAAGTCTTCTTTCTCTGGGCTAAATCAATCCATCCAGAACCGTAAATAAAGACCAACCGTGATAAAAAATAAATAAAAATGAGGGTCCATTCTCAAAGATTCTATCCTTGTCTTCCAAATTATCAAATATAGTTGTGAAGACACCCTTGGATCCCATCTGAATTTCATAGTGCCCCTTGGGCTTCCACCAGGTGTTGATCCATTTGATCAAGTCTCGTTCTGAGGGCCATAATCTAAAAAATCATCAATTATGGAATGATCCTTCATAAATTGGGTGTGTTCTCCTACCCTGGTCGAGTTTACCACATACCTTGGTGCAACATAAGCCTTAGGTATGCATTTTTCTGGTTCCCAAACTTGAGTCACTTTTGGATGGGAGGATTCGGCCTAAACCTCCATCGCTTTGTCTCTTTGCAGCTCGTCCTAGTAGATCTGATCTTGAAGGTGAGGCGACGAATCAAAAGGCGGTCACGAGCTTGTTAAGCTGGAAGGATCATTTGTTGCTACATTTCGATACTAGGGGGATTTCGCCCCCTCTGCGGTGGTCATTCGAGCATGATCAAAAGCTGAGAGATTCAAGAACCTTTGGTCTATGCAAGCATCAAAACTTTAGCAAAGCTCTAGTATCTATGTTTACTCCACTTTTATGTAAACTCATTTCCTCTAATCACTTAAACTCTTCTTTATAACCATTATTAACATATAAATCTTTCATTATTTTCAATTACTATTTGATATTCTTTCTTTATAATCATTATTAAAATATAATTCTTTAATTAAGTAATAATAAATTATCTTTAAAAAAGGTAAAAAGTGATTAGTTTGCAAATAAAAAAAGTCTTTACATGTTCTCAAACAGTCTCTTAGAATGTGGTACTAAAAGTTTGATTTTTTTTTATGTTGGACTTAGGATTTATGAGATCCAAATCATACCACTGTGTATTACAAACATGATGATGGTCATTTCCTTGTTATCAATTGGTATGTAGATGATATGTTATTTTTTGGTAATAATAAGGATGTGATTCATGATTTGAAGTCTCAACTTTCAACACAATTTGACATGAGAGACTTGGGGGTTGCAAAATATAGCTTAGAAATGGAGATCAAGAGAGACATAATAAACATAAAACTTTGATTGAGTCAAAGTAAGTATGTAAACTTTGTGTTGTAGTGTTTTTGCACAACAAATTGTAGACCACTGAGTGTTTTGATTTCTATGGGAACTAAGATTTCAATTGAGCAATGTCCTATAACACTCATAGAGATAGATGATATGACTTTTTTTCCATATGATAGTGCAGTTGGTAGTTTGAAGTATGCTATGATCTGTACTAGACCAGACATTGCCCAAGTAGTGAGAGTCTTGAGTCAATTCATGGCTAATCCTGAACGTGAACACTGGGCTACAATGAAGGGGATATTCAAGCACTTGCAAAGTACTTCTGAATATTCCATTTGTTATTATAGGGATATTTTAGGGGATCAAAACTCAACGAACATACATGGTTATGTGGATTCTGATTGGGTAGGGTATGTAGATAGAAGGAGATCTACCGATGGATATATGTTTCCACTATTTGGTGGAGTAGTGAGTTAGATGAGAAAGTGACAAGCTATGTTGCTTTGTCCATTGCGGAGACAAAAGTACATGGGAGCTCTTCATCCTTATAAAGAATCCATTTGTCTTATAAAACTATGTTCAAATGTAGGGCTAAGTCAAAGAGCTATTATAGTTCAATGTGATAGTAATAGTGATATTTATCTAGATAGGAACCCAACCTTTCATGCAAAGACAACATATCAATATCCTTATTTCATTCAGGACATGGTAGAGAATGGAAAGGTGATATTGTAGAAAATTGACACTTTGTAGAATGTTGCAGATGCATTGACAAAACCAATGAGCAAGGGTAAATTCAAGTGGTGCTATGAGTCTATGGGCCCTATAGCCCCTAGCAATTAGCTCACAATTTGATGCATTCTCCCTTAGACTCTTGCATGGTATATGGCAAGTGGAAGAATGTTAGGATATGTGTGTCATACACCTTACAATATTGTAGCAAAGTAGTGATCTCAATGAACTCTAAGCACTAGCAAGCAAGTAATACATGTTGAGTAGTAAGCAACTAATGTTGATCAACCACAATTGGCCAATTAATTGCTAGTGGTTTCCAATAAATAGAATTTGTTGTTATGACTATTTATTGAGTGCTTGGGTTGAGGCAGAGAAAGAACAAAGAACCAGATCCAGAAGAAGGGCTGAAACTAACTCCTGGGGTCGCAGCCACCCCTCTTCACTCCAAATATCAGTTAATAACAGAGACAGAGACAAACAGTCTAGAGACGAAAAAAATGAAAAACGAGAAAGAGCAAACAAAATAAGACACTCTCAATACACTGCTACTGTCACTACAAATCACAGAACCAAGACGTCCAAATATGCGTACAACTCATGTGTAAAGATCTAGTCGATCAGCCGCCAATCTTCAACCAAACTATTAAATTAAAATCAAGAAGATATTACACAAAGGCAGAAACACGTTTACTGATTCGTGGAAGAGGGCATCAAGACATCCAGAGTTTAAGATATCCGAAGGCATACATATAAGCCTCTGCACATAAATTCGTTTCTCCCATGCTGTGTTAAAAATATCAAGATTTAGTTAACTTTATTAACTAGTTAACAAAAGAAGTGGCAAATTATAAGGAAGAAAATGAAACTTTAACCATGGAAATTAGAAAAGTTGAAAATGCTTAAGAATGTCTTAGTCTAAATTTTCTATGAAGTGATTTTTTTTCAGTGATATTTTTGGGAGACATTTGTCTGAAATCAGGTGAGAAATTGTTATATATTTGAGTGATTATTTCTGTATAATCCGAGTGATCAAGGGGTTTTTCAGCATGTTGAATCCATTTCTGCATTCAGAAATAGATTTTAAACAACAAAAAATAATGATTTTGTGCAATAAATTTTGTCTAAAAACTTATTGTCAATAAATATTTTGACAAGAATCAAAGTAATAATTGACAATATGTTGCAATTCAATGCTATTGAGAATAATAAGAAAAATGGGTTGTCAATTAAAAATTTGACAGAAGAAAAACATATTGTCAATAATGTTTTTGACAAGAATCATAGTCAAATCATGAATATGGAAGTAAAAAATTAAAATGTAAGGATATAACAATCCTAAAGGTAGATAAAAAGACATCCATGGATGCAAGTGAATCAAGAAAGCTTTTAGAAGTTGAGAGTGCAAATAAAGAGACCTTAACCAATCCAATTGAATCAAAAAAGTTTTTTGAAGTTGAAATTGTAGATAAAGAGACATAAAAAATAGTATCATCACTGGGGAAGTTTTAATAGTGAAAAACACATCCAGAAAATGAGTTCAATAAACAATTCCATGGCAAGTCAAAATATGTTGAAGCCATTTACACGCTTGAATACGAAAATATCAAATATCAACATGACAACTCAAGCATATCATGAAAATATTAAACCAAAGATTAAGAAGGTTCAACATATCAGGGTCACATATCGACACCCAAATCATAGAAAACCTAGCACACAAGAATCAACATGCCAATGTCAACATTGTTCTTGCATATCAAAGTATTCGAAAATTAATACATCTCGGAATCAACAACAAAGAAACTAGAATACAAACTCTTATCATCAAAGAGTTCGAGAAAGAATCCATTCAAGTTGAATTGATTCCTTTTCGATGCAACGATATTGTTTAGAGCTTCAAAATTCATATTGCCTTGTGCCCTCAACCTTATCAAATAGGAAAAGGTTACAAGAAGACGGATTATTCTATCAGAGGAAGTGTTCTCTACCCATGCTTTGATGACAAAATATTTTTTTAAGGAGGGAGAACTTATAATATACCTAGCATATAGTACCATTACATAATAATGTATAATCATTTATTATACTAGTAGATCAATATTATATTAATGTTATAATAATGATAAGGCATGCCCGTTTTCAAGGACACTAGGCAATATGAATTCCAAATTTTGTAAAAGCTCAAGGCTTTGTTAACATAGGGATCAACGACATTACAACAATATACTCATTAAGAGCGTAATATGTCACTTGTGGAAATTGAACTTGGATGAAGAAGATAACACTCACAATTGCTTGAGCTAAACCCAACTCAAAAGAAACAAACTTATATGTTATGAAATTGTCAATGTAAAACTAGTTGAAAAATAAGTTACTAATATTTTTAAAAATATATCAAGACATTTAATATGAAATAATATCGTCCATTTAATTGGACAAATTTTCAAACAAAACATAGGTTGGGAGCCACTAACATTGAGTTTAAGTTGTTATTTTTTTTACATGTATTTATTGGGAAAACACCTTATTGAGTGTCCTCTTATGGTATGCTGAAGATATGTAAGGAAAGATGGTTGGTTGAGCCAAGTCAAATGAAGCATTCAATGATTTGGCATGTGTATCTTTGTTATTAGCTTGGATCCTTGCTGCTAGCATGACCCGTTGAGATTCCACATGGCATTACCAACACTTAGATAAGTTTAGGTATGACCTCTCTCCTTTTCTCTCTCTCTACTTTCCTAGATTAATTATTGTGTTTGCTCTTGTGGTAGTTATATTTGTATTTCTCGGGCCTCCCTCTCTCAACATTTGATTGTCATGGATAATTTCTTATTGTTTTTATTTTTCCTTTGTTTTTGTTATTAGCTAGCAAATGACTACATATGGCACATGTGTAGTTCCTTGTCGTGTCAATACAAGGGTGAGATGGGTCGATGTGTTGGTTATGAACTTAGCTCTATCACATGGTGATTCCCTCCTTATATTGGGGCACTTGCTTGTGTTACCTTTGTCATTGGGCACGTTCCTCTCTTATCAAGTATTCTTCCATATGCCTAGATTTATTATATATTTGTTTTCTACTACTTCTACACATTTTGATTTTCATCATGGGATATTGCTCCTCTTTTATTTTTTTCAAATCATAACTCTCTCCATAACTCTCTCCATAAAGGGAAAATGTAGTGTATGGATTTTGTACTTCATACTATCTATACACATAGCTACTTAGATATTATTGTGGAGTTCATGTCATTTATTATTCATACTAGGCATGTCTTACGACAACATCAAGGTGGTACTCATCTTTGTGATGAATCACATCTATGAAAGTTTAACCTTTGAATTTCCCTACTATGGTATATGCGTTCGAACTCCCATTTGATGTTTGGTGCCATGGTAGGGACCCCAAGCATAGACACTAATCTCCCTTCTTGGTCACATATTTTTCTCTAGTAGACTTCTTGGTTACCTTATTTCTAATCTCTAGCCAACGTGATTAATTACAATCTTTGTTCATTGGACAAAGTTTCAATTAGCTACGAAGCCTCATTTGGGTTCTCAAACATCTATAATCAGGACATGCTCTTTGAGGATTTTACAAGGTCAAATTTCCCTCTTTCTTTGATAGTTTAGGCACACATCCTTGGCCACAAGTTTTTCTATCTATATCACACGTGTCTCGTAATTTGCTCAGGCCAAAGGGTTATTTATCCATTGAAATTGCAGTTCCCAAATCCTTGCAATTTAAATGGTCAAAGCCATAGTATAACCAAGGTAGACAAAATACCACTTCGCAATGAGTGTAACGGTTAGCTACACCACTCAAACTATTGATGTTTCGGTAGTTGTGGGAGGTATTAACCTCCATGTATAACCTTTGACTTAGAATGGAATATTTCAGAAGCAAGAGAATCGTTAAACAAATGTTAGAAAACCCTAGGAGAGAATTTAGCCTCAAAAGAAATAATATTAAAGTAATAGACACATCCAGAAGGAGAAGTCGGCCCCAGTTAACTGGACAGTTTAGTATAAATAAGCAATTGCCTAATTCATTTGTACACACTCACTTACCAAGTGCGCAAGTCTAGAAGACTACAGTGGCAGCTAGAGGTGTGCAAGTATGGGAGAAACAACTACAGCTGGAGGGGGCACAAATATGGAAGAGTAGTACAACATGTGTGGGTATTTCTCTTGTGCACTTCTCTTGGTATAAGGTACGTTATCCTTGTATGGTTATTATATTGTTGCTACAACAATATTGTGGCTAGGGTTTATTTGTTGGTTCTGGAGTAGGCTTGCTAGAATTATTCTAAGTAAAGGTTAGTGTGCTCGAGAGTGGCATATGTGAATGCCTATGGTTGGGCGACAATGATGTGGCATTGTCTATGGTTAAATGAGCATACCAAAATTTTAACATGGTTTCAGAGCTAGTTTCTTTCATAACAGTGTAACCGCTGGAAGAAAGATCCTCAGTTTCCCCCATTGTCAAGCTTGTTGAGCACTCATTGAACCATATTGTCCACGCCATTTTCCTCTTGAGTAACAATAGCCATAAAATAAAGCGCTTATAAAAAATGAATAGACATTTTTTATACTTTCTGGTAGAAAACCTACATTAGATTAGTTTTAGGGCTTTGGAATAGGTGTGAAAGATAACTTTCCAAAGTTGCAAACAAACATAGAATCTTGAGTTAGGGAGCGGTTAAATCCACTTATTACATTTTGTCCTGGGAATCCCTTCTAACACAAGGGTCAATCACGAGGTCGGATTGAGACTGACAAAGTTACTCACCCTGCTTTGTTGGTCTTGGTGTAGAGGTTGTGCGTATTATGGGGGTCGATTGAGAGGTATACCCACAATGATGAGTGGAAGCCTTTCAAGTTGATTTCAGACTAGATACCCTGCCCTTGCACATGGATCAGATTGTCGACTATTTCCCCAGGCATCATTGTAGTGATTGGTAACCTTAGTGGCCTATCTCTTCAGGGTCTTTACACAAGATGATTGTGGAGGGGCAAGTCTTCACAATACCTGGAATCGACGTTGGCCAAACTCACTCGGGCTCCTTGGAGGGTATACCCACGGTTATGTGTGGGAGCTTGTACCAGGGTGTAAGTCCATTAAGTAGGTCGTCAGCATAACTTTTCCACCCGCTCTATCTCAACCCCTTCTTACATTGTTCCCACGACGTTGGATTTCATCACCAATTAGTGCGCTCATTGTGAGAAGGTTTTGTTTGCTTGCTTGCTTACTAGATTTTTAGCGTGTGATGTTTTTTTTTACTTAGAGGACTCTAGATTGGATATGTATTTAATGGCCTCGGTTCTCGGAATGACCAATGAAGGAACCCCAGCTCCAGGGGAACCTTTTATTTTTCCTTCTTATGGAAACATTGGTCCTCCTCATATTGCTACTTTGAGCCTTCCAAGTCTCACAATTGGATTACCGGTATGGTTGTTTTCCACTCAGGTAATCCCGAATACAATTAGTGCTTCAGTCACAAGCACTTCCCCCCACGAGCATCACCCTCATGTTGATCCTTCACCTTCTTCACCAGTAAGGTTTTCTTCGCCTTCTTCACTTGCAAGGTCGCCTTCTGTTTCATCTTCTTCGTCGAGTGAAAGTTATGAAGCTAGTAACCTGGTGAATAAGAAGAAGAAGAAAAGGAAGATTAAGAAGAAGAAAGATAAACAAGGGTCAAAGATTCCAACCACTTTCAAACATGTTGGAAAACAACCAGTTACTGTTAATCGTGCTGGGAGTATTGATGATGTCAAGATCACCCAAACAACCCGTAAGCCCAAGTATCCTTACAGGCTTTGTAAGGGTAGCCATCTTCTTAAGGATTGCCTTGGTCTATCCAAGGTTATAGAAGCTTGGTCTACACACCCTCGCCAACCCATGTCATTAGCCTCTTAACAACATGCTGGCGACCCCCCATCAACCAGTCATGATACGGTTGGGAAGAAGAAAAGTAGAGTCAATTTCTCATGTATGTTATGCAAAGGGAGTCATCTCACTCACCTTTTTTCTCGTATGGACGAAGCCTTGAAATTACTGGAAGACATGACTATTTCACAGCCTCAACTTCAAGATGCTTACCGTAAGCTTTCTCTGAACCCCCCTATAGTTGATGGAATGATCACTTTGGTCCCTTCATTGGTCAATCCAGTTAATCATGTCATTAATCTGGTCACGTCCTTAGTTGAACCAGTTGACAAAGTGATTGATCCGATACCATTCTCGGTCAATCCCGCTCTCCCCTCAGAGGGTGAAACTAAAGCGGTCAATCCGATCCCATCCTCGATCGATCCCACTCTCCTGTTAGAGAGTGTCACCCAAGAAGTCGATCGGATCCCATCCTCAATCGATCCCACTCTCCCGTTAGAGAGTGTCACCCAAGCAGTCGATCAGATCCCATCCTCGGTCGATCCCACTCTCCCGTTAGAGAGTGTCACCCAAGTGGTCGATCCGTTTCCATCTGTCGACCCCATTCTCTCCTTGGAGAATGAAACTCAAGTGGTCGATCTGATCCCTCCATCGATTGATCCTACTCTCCCGCTAGAGAGTAAACCCGATACTACCCACGTTTTTCTTGTTGATACAAAATCTACCATGCCGGGGGATATTCCTCCTTTTCCCGTGGAACCCCCTCCAAGTTATGAGGCCATCCATTTTGATTGGGGTGTGTTAACTGGACCTCATCTTCCTTCTCACATTCCTTTCCAGATTTTAGTACAGGTTTGTGGTCGAGACGTTCCTCAGACACTGATAGATGAAGGTGCATCCGTTAGTATTTTGTCCTCTTTTGCTTGGCAAGATTTGGGTTGTCCTCCACTTGTGTTGGTTATGTAGAATCTGTTAGCTTTTAATAGAAGAACTAGTCAACCTTTAGGGACCCTTCCTCAGTTTCCTGTAACTTTGGGAGGGAAAATTGTTTTTATTGACGTCATGATAGTCCAAGACCCCTTGGATTTTTCTTTACTCCTTGGGCGAGATTATGTCTATGCCATGAAAGCTATTGTGTCTACTCTTTTTCGTGTGATATATTTCCCTCACTATGGACGGGTTGTGACTATTGATCAACTTTCATTCATTGACCCCACCTAGATTGCCTCCCTGAATGGTTCTTATATGCAGACGGTATCGCCCCCACCACAAGTCAATTATGTGGCGTTGCCGCCCATGGCTTCGACTTCTGATGACTTAAATCTAGTAGTTGACATGGTGATCTCTTCGATAGGGTTGTTGTAGCCTGATCTCTTTACTCCTATCACAACCCTCGACATGGTGTCCTTCTAGAGTGTGTTTCTTCCTTCCAGTGAAGACCTCTTAGAAGCCATGACCAAGTTTTGTTCCTTGACATGGTGTCATTCTGGAGCATTGTCCTCTTGGAATCCATGATCAAGAAGAGAGACATCGAGGATAGTTTGTTTCGTCTCTGTGGAAACCTCATTAAAAAATGAAACAGAGGTTACGAGCATAGTTCTTGTTTCTGTGTCAAGCTCATTAAAAAAATGAAACAGTTTTCCCCCTCTCTATTTGAGTCAAGTCCTTCGTCTAGTTTTTGAAGCTTCATTTCATCCTCTTTTGCAGTTGGATGAAACAAAGCTTGGGGGGCATTTGCCTCAACCTCTGGACTTCATGCTGAAAAACCCCTGAGTTTCTTAAGTTGGGGGCTAAATACCAACCATCCATGTGTTATGCATTGGGAAGTCCAAGCATAGTTTTCTATGGTTCAAGCTTGTGTAAAAATGAAACCACTTACCTCAAGCACAGTTTTCTCTGGTTCAAGCTTGTGTGAAAATGAAACCAGGTCCAAGCATAGTTTTGTTTAGTTTTTAAGCTTGTGTAAAAATTAAAATCTATCCCAATCATAGTTTTGTTTTGTTTTAAAGCTTGCGTAAAAATGAAAACAATCCCGAGATTAGTCTTTGTTCTTTCTCATGCTCGTAAATACATGAGAATAAGTTACCGACCTTAGTCTTTGTTCTTTCTCATGCTCGTAAATCAATGAGAATGTAACCGAGTATACTTTTATCACTTTTTCAGACTCATAAAGGTTATACGAAAAAATTAACCCACTGGAGTTCCCTTTAAGCTCTTTTCAGACTCTCTAAACATGAAAATATTGTCGAGCGACCTTGTTCTCTTCACGCTCGTTAAAGTATTTGAAGAAAATGTCTATTGAGAAATAGTTTATCTCTTTTTCGATCTCATTAGACTACTTTACGAAAAAGGAACTGAGAGAGTTCTCTGTAAGTTTTTTTCAGACTCTCTAAACATGAAAAACCCCTGAGTTTTCTTTCTTTGGACTCGTTAAACAAACATCGAAAGGCCCAAATGGGACCGAACCAGTCATTCCTAGGGTTCGTTAAACATACTTTGAGGGACTCACCCAAAGGATGAACTTACATTACAAGCATATGTTATCCTCCTCAAGCTTGCGTAAAAATAAAGATGTACTCGCCAGAAATGGTGGGGGAAAATTTGGGAAAGAATTGTGTCTAAACTTGTATTCCATGGAAGAGTCACTTTTGAACATGACACCCTTTCACTCGCTTTGTGTCTAGGTTGGAAAATCCACTTGTCTCTTGATCATACTCCTTTAAGATTACAAATTGGTATGTGATCCATCTTGTTGAGTCATTTCTTCCAAGACAGTTGTCGTGTTGTCAATATGTTCAAAGAGAAGGTCAACACGGAAAGTCTTCTATTGCGTCGGCCATTTCTGCAGTCCTTAAGCCTTCTATTGCATCGGCCATCCCTGAGTCGGTCCTGAATCACTTGTTACTCTGATCTACATCAAATCTTGTTACTTGTTTCGTATCATTGATGTGGGATACATTAAGGCCCTCCTGTGACGAATCTTTTCCTGTCGACTTCAACTCACTATCCAAGTATTAGACTTAGAAACTAATTGGTACCTTGGAACTTGCATGCCTCAATGGTAGGTTTCCTCACTTTCGACAGTGGGTTTTCATTATTGACCCCTGATCGAGAGATTTCGTCAAGTGTTTGACCTCAACTCATTGATTCACATTCGTTGGATTGTACTAGAGTACCTTGGGAGTCATTGACATTAATGGTGATTTCCCTCGCACTTGTTAACGATATACACTAATGACCGGTAATCAAGTGGTTTCTACCATGTTCGACTTCGACACATGTATTCGCATGGCTAGATTCGTACTATAGAGTGGTGGAGATGAAGACCCTGGATCTTTTCTAACAGATTCAAGTTGCGTTGGAGTATTTTCAGTTTGTACTATTGCATAGGTCCATAGTGTATGTCTGGTGGCTATGTTCAAATTTGAGTCTTTAACACATAGAGCCACAATGCACTTTTGGTGGCTATGTTCAGATTTGATTCATATTGTCATGGATCCACGACGTATGTTTGGTGGCCATGACCTATCTTACTTGACATGGATCTTTGCATGTCGGCATTTATACTCTAATTCATTTGTATTATGAGTATGGGAATGCCTACCTCAGTGATGATATATTATTGTACTGTATTTCCTTGTTTGTTGGCAGGTTTCCGACTGACTGTTCCTTGTTCCCTACACAAACTCGACAAAGCATTTCAGCTATCACTCTGTTCTAACTTCATACTTTGGGGGGCTCTCTGTTACACATTATTTTTATCATACCTATGACCGTTAATGATGTAAACCTATCTTTTGCCTTCAGAGGGGTCAGTGGCCTGAGTTCCTGAAGAAAGAAGGGAGAAGAACTTTTCGTGAGAAAAGAAGTTGCATTTTCCTTTGTAAAAACTCTATTAAAGAGGATGTTCACAGGTTTCTATATAGGCAAGGTGTGAAAATGCCTGATTCTCGCAGGTTGCACCATAGCTGGGTTGTGAGAGGTTCGCAGGTTGCTTTATAGGCAGGGTGCGAGAATGCTTACACGTGGGAAAAACGAGCGTTTTCTCAAATCTTCTAGAAGGAGAAACTTCCATGGTGAGGTGGCATCTGAATGGTTTGGATCTTACTCGCTTTCATGATTTAGTGGGATCATCCTAACCTCCTCACCTTATCCTCTTCAATTTATAAAAGGAGAGGATCTCTCATAGAGAAGGGCCAAGTTGGATTTGTCTTGGAATTATTAGCTTGGTTAGAGTGGTTTTGAGTTTTGCCTTTGTCAAGATAGATTGTGAATACTATCAGATCTGTGCTCTCAGAATTCTTGGAGTGAAAGTGTGTGGGGAACGAAGGACAGTTGGAAGGGACCTTACGAC
>ML791799.1:141279-152175 GCA_009831015.1 Picea engelmannii
GCATGTCCCTTTCCCATAAAGTCACTTTTATTTTATTGTGTAATTCCTTGATCATATGCATAAGTTGACGTTGAATATATTTTGTTATCTTCACTTTGGTTGGAATGTGTTGTCTTGGACTTGACTTCACGAGAGCATCGGAGTGAAGTAGGAACAACAGAGACCTAAGGAAGTGATATAAAGGTATGTTGCTTATTCCTTCCTATTAGTAAATTCAATGATTACAACTTAGGGGAAGAGTCGTGTCCTATCCTGTTTTGTTCTAGATCTAGGTGGATCTAGGGAGATCTATTAGTGTCTGCACTACCGATTAGTCCGATAACAAAATTGGCGACTCAATTGGGGATGCAACCCATTTTTTAGTGGTTTTTGGTGGCTTTTCCTTGGCCATTTTCTCTTACCTTACCATTTTTT
Source organism: Picea engelmannii (assembly GCA_009831015.1). Taxonomy (NCBI): domain Eukaryota; kingdom Viridiplantae; phylum Streptophyta; class Pinopsida; order Pinales; family Pinaceae; genus Picea; species Picea engelmannii. The sequence continues at coordinate 141,694 of ML791799.1, forward strand.
CATTTCTATCAATCTCTGAGTCTTGAGGAGACCCTGACAGACTCTCTGGGTCTAGAGGTTCCTTCAAAAATTTTGTCTTTTGTCCAAATTTTGCTTAGTTTCAGGCATTCTCGCACTGAACCCTTTTGTAGCCTAAGAGAACCCATAGAGTTTGCACCCTGCTTTTCAGTCCAGTGTGAACCTCTCGCACTCTGCTCGTCACCAGCCTGCGAGAATGCTCCATTCTCGCACTGTACACCACTATCTGCTTGCGAACCCATTTGCAAAATTTTGGGATTAAGGTTTTTTGTATGCTCAGATGCCTAGATTTGTATGTGTGTTTGAAGAGAAATTCTTGGGTCACTGATTGATTGTTTCTTGACTTCGGATTTTGTGAATGATTAGTCTTCGAAAATCGAAATCTCTTCTTATTCATTTTTTCCCAATTCTTATCTCTTGACCTTTTCTTAACAAGGATATAATCTCTGGTCCTGAAATCCGAGTGTTTGTTTGGTTGGGATTCAGTGATTGGTTTAAAAAGTTGGGATTAATTGTCTTTCTCAATTGCTCATTACTTGGAAAATTGTTGCCCTCGTGCATTTGAAAAGACTAGTCTTGTCTACTTGTTATTTTGTCTTCATTGAAATATTGGTTTGGGTTTTTGTTCTATATTGATTTTCATTAGTTGTTGGTTTTTCTTAGTTCCACCACTGTCGTGTGGTTTCTATTGAAAAAAAAAAAACATTTTTCTTTAAAAGCAATTTTTTTGTTTCGAAAAATATTGGCATCCAATTGTTGAAATAGAACAAATAGAGAATTTCCATTGTTCATGATTCGTTGATATTACATTTCAAAGAATATCGTATATCGTAGTTCAATATTGTTCTAGAAAACTCATCTTTCCCTCCTGTAAATAGGATTCATCGAACGAAAATTGATATCTTTCATTTCCTATCTATGCATTGTTGGGTTAGAGTCTCACACAACATCGGTTTCATTTCCATCTCCTTTGAGTAACAACAGTCTTTAATAATATTGCACAATTTTTAAAATTTAGCTAGTAACTCTTTTCTAGGACTCTATTACACCAACATTAGCTAGGCTAGAAATTTGGAATAGGCAGAGAGATACACTCTCCAAAGAAAAAAACACACAATAGCATCTTGTGGTAAAGAGTGTCAAATTCCATTTGCAACATTTTGTCCTGGGAAGCCCTTCTCACACAAGGGTCAAACCCGAGGTCGCATTGATATTAATAGAGTTACTCACCCTGCTTTGTTGGTATCGGTGTAGAGATTGCACGTATTACGGGAGTCACTTGAAGGTATATCCACAAGGATGAGAGGAAGCCTCTCAAGCTGATTTTGGGCTAAATACCCTGCCCTTACGTGTGAATCGGACTGTCGACTGTCCCCCCAGGATTTATTGTTGTTGGTGGTAACCTTAGTGGCCTATATTCTTAGGTTCTTACATAAGGTGACTATGAAGGGGCAAGTCTTCACAGTACCTGGAATCGACGTTGGCCAAACTCACTCGGGCTTCTTGGAGGGTATAACCACGATTATGTGTGGGAGTTTGCACCAGGGTGTAAGTCTATTAAGAAGGTCATCAACGTAGCTTTTCCACCCTAGACCAGCCCCTTCTCATCTCATTGTTGCGACGTTGGATTTCATCACCAACTAGTGACTTTGGAATTAGAAGGTCTTGTCTTCTTGGTTTTGCTTCCTAAATTTTTACTAGCGCATGTTGTTTGTTTACCCAAGTTGACCTTAGAATTTTCTTCGTAAGTTTTCAACTCGATCACAATTGACCCTCCACGTCATTCACGTAGAATGCAAGGCTTACCCCCAGAAAATCTGGAAGGTTCTCAACCCTTGCCTACCAACTCACTGGAGGGCTCTCCTCAGCAGAGAGAAGTCCAAGACGTTACCACGCCACAAGTGGAAAGAACTGACTCTCTAGAACGATTTTGAATTACAAAATCTCGAGAGGACTTTCGACTTCATCCCGACTCGAAGAGACGTATTATGCGAGTGAATTCTTCCGGAGACTTGGTTGTTCTGTCTTCGGGATCACTGACTGGACCTTTCCCAGGACCTGAAGGTCAAGATCCCTTTTGGACTAATGGAATTTTTAGACAGGATCTCTTTGGCTCGGGAGCAAGTGTTGATATCGTCGTCTCACCTGCGCTACCCGAAACATCTGATCCAAACGCAGTACCTTTTACTACTGCTTATTATTTTCTTGGTACAGAAGCTTCGCAAGTTGACCACATCTTGACTCTCCCTTTACAAATGGTCCATTACACAGATAATACGAGTCTTCACACCAGGATTCCCGCAGCTAGCCAAGCCCCCATTGGCACACTACTTTCACCCAAAGTCACCCCGACACTTCCACCCGAATATCGTGTGTTGAATGCCTCTATCCCCACTCCTACGGAAATCACATACGGAACTCCTGGTGGTCCCACTCCTTTTGGGCACTCTCCTCCCGGTTTCATTCTGACACTTCCTCCACCCCCTTATAGAGGACCTTCTCCATCCTCTACCGGAGGCACTGATCCTAGTGGCACCATTCCATCATTCACACCAAATTTTCAGATTCCGGTTGGTGGACAATTTCACCAAGGAAGCCCAACTCAACCCCCCCTTGCAAGGAAAATCTCAATTGGAACACAACCCCTGATTGGAAGACAACCCCCACCGACCCCACCCTATGGACAAAACATACCTCCATCCTTGTCCCAGTATTGGAACCATCTGATCCAACACAATCCTTAATCGACTGGGGGGCAATAGCCTCAAGCTACCTCCGTTATACCCCCTATTATAGGTCAACCATATCCAGGTACGTCTAATCCTATTTGGGGATCAAATGCTCAAACCCATGCCCCCATTCAAGGGTACAACCCTATGAGTTACTTTCCTCCACAACAACCACATAATCTACCCAAATCTTCGCATTATATGCAGACTACTTATGGTCCCATTGGTTTGTCGATGGGACTCCCTCCCCAAAGCCACCAGTACCTGCATGTGAACAGACAGTTACCTTTCTTAGCCACCCTGGACCTCCCGGATCTGTCGAGGATTTTAAATGATCTGATCCATCACTCTCCCCAATGGCCCGCCATACCGGCCAAACTACCATCTGACATCCCTAAATTCGATGGAAAACCATGAGAGGACCCGAACAATCACGTGATGACTTTTCACCTTTGGTGCCCATCCAACTCCTTAATGGATGACTCTATTTGTTTACGCCTTTTTCAACGAACTCTCACGGGCTCCACTGCGAAGTGGTATATAGAATTACCACGAGGTTTCTTCGTCGACTTCAACACCCTCACTATGGCTTTCCTCACCCACTACTAGTTACTGATCTGCTATGAAACGAGGACTGGGATTTTGAGTTCTTTTAAACAAACCAAAGCCACTCATATCTCCAATCACATACATGATTGGCAAAGGAGACGACGTCTCATCAAACTCGAACTTCCCGATCAGTTGCTGGAAGAGTCGTTCATGAAATCATTCGTGAATGACATCGGTCATGACATTGCCATGGGTGGAGTTGTCATGGAAGAAAATACCATTAGTCGTGCTCAATACCTTGACCTCGTTTACTCATAGACAGGTATTATTTACGACTTACTCCCTGATGCTCCTTGTCCTTCTACTTCCTCCACTTCAGCTACTCTTGTTGCTTCTCATGCAACTAATAGTGTGATTGGCACTTTCCAAGCCCAACCGAATTTCGTCCAAACCTCTAGCAACAACCCCAAACCCATTTCTTCTAATGTTCAAAATGTTTCGTCTCCTACCCCTCCCACCAACAAAACTTCTGAGGTAAATGTTGTTCAATCTACCCCCACTAGTAAAAAAAAATCCAGAAAAGGAAAGGGTAAGAATAAGGATGACAAAAATAATTCGCAAGCAGAGAGAACCAAAACACCACCTGTTGACGATAGGGATAAGCGCAAACCCTAATACCCTTGTCTTATCTATGGTGATGATCACTACACTAAGGATTGTCCATGACGAGCCGAGGTTACTAAGTTCCTTCAAGGGACCATGAAACCACCCACTCCAGCTGTATTGTCACAACCCTTCCCTTCTCAACAACATGCCCAATTGGTCATTCACGACCAACCATCCCCCTCCAATACATCCTATGTCTTAATGTGTACAAATGATTCAAAGCAAAATGACATCACACTTACCACTCGAGCCAAAGATTATTCTTCCTCTAAAGAGAAGGTTGATGTTATACCTCCTTCATTGGTAAAACCATCTCCTACGACTCCACCTACCAACGGTCCTCTTCATCTCGAACGACCAAGCCTCAACACAGTCCTTTTCCCTCCTCTAAAGGGCGTCGTTCAGAAATCGACTTTCAATCCTCATGCCCATGTTGCCCAGAACTATAGTATTGTTGAAGAGTTGGCCCAAGCACCATCCGGGATGTCAGCCCTCGAAGTCCTTCAAAGTTGTCCTATACAACGGAAGGCACTATTGAAATTTATCGGTGGAATTGACCCTACAGATACGAAATTAATAATTTTTTACTTGGAAGATAACATTCCAAGGTTACCCCCTCAACTCGCATTCCAAATACAAGTTATTGTCTCCGACAAAAAACATTTGTAGAACTGTTATCGATGAGGGTGCCTCGACGTGTGTCATGTCTATTACCTGCTGGAAAGTCATCGACTCTCCTCCTTTGACTGAATCCCACAACACACTCAAAGCCTTTAATGTCTCTGATTTTAAGCCTTACGGTGTCCTCCCTTCATTTCCAATTACGTTAGAAGGCAAAATGGTCCAAGTTGAAGTAGAAGTCTTTGACGCTCCTCTCGATTAAAACCTTCTACTTGGTCGTAGTTGGATTGATTCCATGCATGCAATCATGTCGACTCTTTTCTATGTCATCCATTTCCCCCATCAAGGAAAGGTCATTACCTTCGAACAAGTATGAGGCTGGAATCTGTGACAACCGAAATACTTTGTAAATTGTGTGTGTGTGTCAGAAACTAGGAGTGCACCTAATCAGAAACCTGCAAAAAACCAAACATCTGCAAAATATAATATCCGTTCTGAAGTAGGCATTCCCATACTTAGATCACAGATAGATGACATCATGAACGTAGGTCATGGCCACCAATCATACATCGTGGATCCATGCCATCAAAAATACTGCATAGCCACCAAGAATACACTGTGGATCTATGCAAAAAAGATTCCAATTAAGATGACATAGCCACATGAAATACAAAGTGGATCTATGTGTCGATGAAAATAATACATACTCCATCGTAGCTTGGATAAAAAATGAGACCCAGGGTCTTCAATCCCATCACCTGAAAGTACGAATCTAACCATGTGATTACATGTGTCGAAGTCGAACATGGTAGAAACCACTTGATTACCGGTAATTGACGAAACCGTTAACAAGTGTGAGGGAAATCACCATTAATGTCAATGACTCCCAAGGTACACTGATACAATCCACTGAATGTGAATAAATGAGTTGACGTCGAACTTTCGACGGAATCTCCCAATCAGGGGTCAATGATGAAAACCCACTGTCGAAAGCGAGGAAACCTGCCATTGAGGCATGCATGTTCCAAGGTACAAAATAATTTCTAAGCCTTGTTTCTGGATAATGAGATGGAGTCGACGGAACAAGACTCGTCACAGGAGGGCCTTGATGTATCCCCCATCAATGACACAAAATGAGTAACAGATTTTGAAGGTGAAGCATAGTATGATATAGGTTGAATTGGACACAGGGAAGGCCGACACGGTGAGAATGGACAACTGCAGATGGCCGACTCAATAATGGGTTTGGATGAACTTCTCTTGAACATATGAATGACACGACCATGGACTTGACATCACTGACTCAGAGACGACTCAGGATATGATCTCGTAGTAAGTCGAATGAGAGACAAATGGATTTCCTAAACCGGCTTCAAATAACGAATAGGGGGTGTCATGTTCAAGAGAGACACTTACTGCCAATAATATGAATACAAAAACACATCCCTTTCCCAAATTTTCGCCCACCATTTCTAGTGATTACCTCTTTATTTTTATGCAAGATTGAGGAGGATAACATATGCTTGTTGATGTAATCTCATCCTTCAGACGAGTCCCTCGGAATATGTTTAACGAACCCTAGAAAGGAGTGGCTCGGTCCCATTACGGGTTTTTCGATGTTTGTTTAACGAGTCCAAAGATAGAAAACTCGAGAATTTTTCATGTTTTGAGAGTCTGAAAAACACTTAAAGAGAACTCTCCCAGTTCCTTTTTCATAAAATAGTTCGACATGACCGAAAAAGTGATAAACTATCGCCCATCGAACGTTTTGTTCAGATACTTTTACGAGCGTGAACATAACAAGGCCGCTCGACAATCTTTTCATTTTATGGAGCGTGAAAAGAGCTTAAAGGATACTCCTTTACATTCGTCATTTTCGTGTTACCATGACAAGTACGAAAAGACGAGAAAAGTATACTCAGTTGCGTTCTCATGTATTTTCGAGCGCGAGAACGAACAAAGACTAAGCTCGAAGTTTTTCTAAAAACTATAAAAATCAATCGTACATGCGATGGAAAAAGAAAAAACATCTATACTCTTTCGTGTGGACTTCAAAGTCGTTATATCTGAAAAAAGTCACACTCATAGGGATATTAGGCATTAGGTTTGATGAACAAAACAATATAAAAAGTAAATAAATGTGGGTAAAAGGGCTTTTACCATATTCATTGTAATCTTGCAAAGAACTTTGCCCTAAAAACCTCATTTTACCTAAAATTTCATCGCTCGATCGTGGGAGACACAGGTGACCATTTGGCAAACCGTCTTCGTCAATGAGGTAAGATCTTGATATTCTACCTTTTCCATGGTTTAGTTTTTGTTTTCATTGGCAATTTTCAAGGTTTTGAGTTTGTTTTAGGGCCAAAACTTGCGCCCAGGCGTTCTCACAGGCTATCCATACGGGACCTGCGAGAATGCATGATTCTCGCAGGAGGCCTCAAAGGCACCTGCGAGAATTTCACACTGTGCTAAAGGGGCACCTGCGAGGGTCGAAAAATGCAATTTCACTTTGATTTTTGCTCAATAAAGAATATGCCAAGGTTTGAAATGAGTTGTTGACCCTTCTCTTATGGTTGTTGTGAAGGCATTTGACCATCACGATATTGGAGTGGCGAGAAAGAGAACATGAGGAGGAGGATTCCATTGTCGGGAATGACCCGGGCACCGTTGCCGCCCTCTGAAACTGTGGGCTCTTGAAATTATTTCGAATTCCGGGCATGAGGGCCCAAATCAGGTTGTTGGAGTACCTAGTTCATATGTGGGACGTGGGCCAGCAGTTGTTTCATGTGGGAGTCCACACCTTGACCCTAGATATCGAGGATATCTACTTTATGATAGGGTTATCACGACGTGGGTACCATGCTATCTTGATCGGTAGTTGAGGCAACGGACTCCCTATGAGTGAGTATTGTTGCCAGTACTGTGTCCCAGAGGCAGAAAGAAGAAAAGGCAAGGTGGCTATTTGGGGGGTCTAAGATTTGACCCTGTGAACCATCTTGTTCACTATAGAATGCATGGTTGGGAGAACATCTCCACACATGGCTCTCCAGAGCTACTTCCAATATACTATAGAGTGCATAGAGCCATGAGTCTTCAACCAGTCGGATGCAGTTCTCCACAGTATGAAGAAGTAGTTGACAAAATGCAGGAAGGGTGACCTGAAGCAGTTCGGGTACATATCACTTTTGGTGTCCTTCTTTCTTGAGAGGGTTCCATTACTGAGATTATAGGTTGAGTGGGTTTTACCGGCCCCACAGGATCCGAGGATGTTGAGGTGGTGCAACCTCATGGCCCGACACGTAGTTGGGTCTATCATCAAATACAACGATTCAATCTTTGACTTGCGGCCACAGATGTTGATGGTTGATGACCACGCCTACGTTGGATTGGACTTCTGAGGGGATCCGTATTTATCCCTACCTGAGGATGCTCAGTCGGGTGACCTAGGTAAGAAGTACACATTTTGTTCTTTTAAATGTTTTTGTGATTTTTATCATATAAAATGTTTTTATGTTTGTCCAAGAACTGATCAAAAATCTCTTTTTGATGACACAGATGTGGGGCCATACCGACCTCCAGGCACATCTCCTATTCAGCGAAGAGGAGAGGTGGCTCCAGTGGCGCGATGGGATGCTGAAGACTATGAGGCAGTGGAGAAAAACTTGGAGGGGTTGACTACCGACATTTCGGACATGACTATTGGAGAGATCCCTCGATGTTATCAGTGCCATACTGTGGGTGTGTCAGAGTCTATTGGCCGACTGCTTCGTAGGGTTGCCTGGGAAGTCGTGTGTTATCGCGAGCGTCACCCATGACGCTACTTTGTAGAAGCTATGAGCTTCAGATTTTGAAATTTTGGTCCTTGGACAGAAACTTTTTGTAAAAACTTTTGATAGTTATATACATATATACGACTTCTACCGGCTTATCTCGTGTTGTGTGATACATGTGATGTGATTAGTTTATAAATGGCCCAAATGTCTGTCTAATACATAATTAGCTAATGAATCAGTTAATGTATTGAGATATCTAGGAATATGTTGATACTCAATATAATCAAAATAACGTTCCAAGAGGCGAATTCGTAAATATACCCATAATAAACAAGGACTTTGAATAGCATAGACATTACTTAACTGTAGTACTGCTAGCTACGAATCAAGTCGTATAATAAAGTGACGGATACCAAGCGAAATAGCATCAATCAACAATTCGATAACGGCTCTATACTCTGCAATATTGTTGGTCGCACGGCCGAGACACACACCTCGTAGAGTGATGAGTTCGTTTGTAGGGGCGTAAATTGCCCAAGCAACAAAAGAAAGGTTCTGAGTACTATGGCTAGCGCCATCAGCGAAGCCAATGTGGGGTAATGAAGACTCCGACATCTGGAAACCAAACACAACATAACATAAGGGAAGAGACCAGATAACGAAAAAACATACTACAGTAACACACAAGAAGTATGATACAATAAAATACAAGTACTCATGCACAGGTGATCTTAGGCATAGTACTTCTTTAAGTACAACCCATTTATGGGTTCACTCAAAGGGATACCTTCGTAATCTACTAACTCGTAAGCTCCTTTCTGCAAAACTCGTCTAATGATATAAGGGCCTCGCCACATAGCTTCAAATTTTCCATCTCCTAGCATATCCCAATCTTGTTCGTAGAGGAGAACCAGATCACCTTCGTAGAAAACACGAGGCTTGACATGTTTTTCATATTGGGCTTTGACGCGTTTCTTCTAGGCTTCTATGACTGGGGTGGCGTTGCATCGAGTTTCGTCTAATCGCATGAGATACAATAGATGTTCTTCTTCAGCAGAAGTGTTTGGTAGGAGTTCGACGACTAGTTTTAGGGAGGGAATCTCACATTCAATCGGCATGGATAGATTATTGTAGCCGTATACTACAATAATGTATCACGACGTTGGGAGGGTATCTCACATTCAATCGGCATCAATCTCATGTTGATCCTTCACCTTCTTCACTAGTAGGGTTTTCTTCACCTTCTTCACTTGCAAGGTCACCTTCTGTTTCATCTTCTTCGTCGAGTGAAAGTTCTAAAGCTAGTAACCTGGTGAATAAGAAGAAGAAGAAAATGAAAATTAAGAAGAAGAAAGATAAACAATGGTCAAAGCTTCCAACCACTGTCAAACATGTTGGAAAACAACCAATTACTATTAATCGTGTTGGGAGTGTTGATGATGTCAAGATCACCAAAACAATTTGTAAGCCCAAGTACCCTTGCAGGCTTTGTAAGGGTAGCCATCTTCTTAAGGATTGCCCTGGTCTATCCAAGGTTATAGAAGCTTGGTCTACACACCCTCGCCAACCCATGTCGTTAGCCTCTGAACAACATGCTGACGACCCCCATCAACCAGTCATGATACGGTTGGGAAGAAGAAAAGTAGAGTCAAGTTCCCGTGTATGTTACGCAAAGGGAGCCATCTCACTCACCTTTGTTCTCGTATGGACGAAGCCTCGAAATTACTGGAAGACATGATTGTTTCATAGCCTCAACTTCCAACTGCTTACCGTAAGCTTTCTCTGAACCCCCCTATAGTATATGGAATGATCACTTTGGTCCCTTCATCGTCCAATCTGGTTGATCATGTCGTTAATCTGGTCACGTCCTTAGTTGAACCAATTGACAAAATGATTGATCTGATACCATCCTCGGTCAATCCCGCTCTCCCCTCAGAGAGTGAAACTAAAGTGGTATATAGAATTACCACGAGTTTTCTTCGTCGACTTCAACACCCTCACTATGGCTTTCCTCACCCACTACCAGTTACCGATCCGCTATGAAACGGGGACTGGGATTTTGAGTTCTTTTAAACAAACCAAAGCCACTCATATCTCCAATCACATACATGAGTGGCAACGGAGAC
>ML791799.1:169120-181347 GCA_009831015.1 Picea engelmannii
ACATTGATGTGTTGATAAATTTCATTGGCCTATTTGCAAAACGTTGATCTCTTTGTCTATAATACTAACCCTAGAACAAGGCTAACGTCATCCCTAGTATAGTGACGCAACAACCTTTGTATATGAGCAATTGATGATATTTAATGCATTAAGTTAATTCAAGGATTGATTATCTCCATTGAATGTTATATCATTTCCAATGTTTATTGAGAAGTAATATTATAAGCCATAGTTGTTATTGCAATCATTGACTTTGTCAATAATTACTGTTGTATGTGCTCATATATAATATTGATAGTCATTGATTAATGAAGTATTAACCAATGTTGCATGCATTAGCGTCATTGTTGCTTTGTCTCGCAAACAAGTGCCTTCTCTGTGGTGTATCTTCTTTTTGACTATCTTCTTGGCGGTAATCTGTGAAAGGGAAAACTTGCCTTGATCCTTTAAAGCCTTTGCCTTTCAAAACCCCAGATTGTTAGGGACGTCTCCCTTGGGTTTAGCCACCCTAAATAGAAAGAGCCCCCCATCGAGGTGACAGTGGGTGGGGAAGCTCCTGTTACGCCAGTTTGACCCTTACCTTTCAACTACTTGACCTGAACTACAAACTGAGCGATAGCAATTGCCTAGTGTGCCAACCAGAAGTTACTAGTTCCTTGTGGACTAGATGCCAGATTCTGTGTTAGTTGGTGAGTTACTAGTTTTTTATGAATTAGATGTTATATTCTGTGAGAACTGACGAGTTACCAGTTCTTTATGAACTAGATGTCGGATTCTGTGTGAGTTGGCGAGTTACTAGTTCTTTATGAACTAGATGTCAGATTCTGTGAGAACTGGCGAGTTACTAGTTCTTTACGAACTAGATGCCAGATTCAGTGTGAGTTGGTGAGTTACCAGTTCTTTATGAACTAGATTCTAGATTTTATGTGAGCTGGCAAGTTGCAATTACCCAGACTCCCTTTAGATTGGGTAGTAGCGCAGTTCTATGCAAATTGTCTCAACTGCATATTCCAGAGCCTATGCGGCTATGATGGTGATACTTGTGACATGATCTGTTTGATCAAGAGATAGCATGTGTGGCTATGCTACTTGTTACATGATCTATTTGATCATGAGATGGTTGTGTGGCCATGCTACTTGAGATATGATCTGTTTGATCATGAGATACTTGTGTGGCTATGGTGGTGCTACATGTAGAATGGTCTGCAAGACCATGTGAGTCTTGTCCATGCCATGTGATATGGATGGATGTGTTTGAGACCATTACATGAAGAACATCTTAGTTAATACCTCCTTAGCTAAGAGGGAGTGTTGATGTTTCGATAACTGCGGGAGGTATTAACCTCCATGTGTAACCTTTGACTTAGAATGGAATATTCTGGAAGCAAGAGAATCATTAAACAGATGTTGGAAAACCCTAGGAGAAAAGTCGGCCTCAAGAGAAATAATATTAAAGTAATAGACACATCCAGAAGGAGAAGTCGACCCTAGTTAACTAGACATTTTAGTATAAATAGGCATTTGCCTAGTTCATTTCTACACACTCACTTAGCAAGTGCACAAGTCTAGAAGACTGCAGTTGCAACTAGAGGTGCACAAGTCTAGGAGCAGTAGCTACAACTGGAGGGGGCGCAAATATGGAGTAGTACAACATGTGTGAATATTTCTCTTGTGTGCTTCTCTTGGTATAAGGTACGTTATCCTTGTATGGTTATTATGTTGTTGTTGTTGCAGTATTGTGGCTAAGGTTTATCTGTTGATTCTGGAGTAGGCTTGTCGTAATTATTCTAAGTAAAGATTAGTGTGCTCGGGGGTGGCATATGTGAATGCCTATGGTTGGGTGACAACGATGTGACATTGTCTATGGTTAAACAAGCATACCAAAATTTTAATACAAACATCCCCAGTGATATTTACATTGCTCTTTTTACAATGTTAAGGTTCTTCTTTTCACACATCATAACTTTATTGGAATAAAAAATCCCTAGTGAGTTTGTGATATCCTTACACCTCCATGCTCTTAGGATTGCTTGGATCATTTATCTCCATCAACCTTCTAAGTATTGGAGGATGTTGCAATTGTTTTCTCCTCTTTATTGGCTTGGATATCCCTTTATTGAGTTAATCAATTTTATTTGATGGTGTTTTTTAACTTCATCGCTAGTCACACTTGGGTCAACCTTCATCCCCACATCAAATGATTATTCAATAAAAGCTTCTTCTTCTTTTTTCCTTGCAATACAGCCTAGGGAAACCCACCGGGCATTTCCCCTCATTTCAAGGATGGTACCCGGGGTAAGCCAGATTTTGTAGAAAGCCAAGGCTTTTTTGATAGCTTGCTCATTTAAGAGCTCAACATGTCACTTGCGAGAATTGGACCTGGGTGGGGGGGAAAACACCCCTCAGCACAAACCACTCGGGCTAAACCCAATTGAAAATAAAGGCTTCTTGTTATGACGCTAATGAGATTTTTTCCCCAAAGGAAAACCTCGAGAGGAAACTCCCAAGCACTTCCCCACATTTTGTGGATGGTATCCAATGTAAACATGTTGGCATATATTACAATGCCTAACTCGGTGGAGACATCGATTGAGGCACACAATAGAGGAAAATGACTTGAGGGATTGACCTCGAGACCTTCTTGAAGCTCAAATCACTCAACAACTTCAGTTCTTTTCTCCAAGGAAACCTCGCTGGAAACCTCTCAAACATTTCCTCGCATACACAGATTGTACCTAGTGCAAACTCATAATCACTAATTTTGGCCTCTAAGCAGGGGCATCAATTGAAACATGCAATAGAGGAAACCAACCCAAGAAATCAACCCTAAGCCCTCTTGCATGAAGCTTAAAGCACTTGACCACTCCAACTAGCTCACTAGTCTATGACCCTAATGGGATATATATATATATATATATATATATATATATATATATATATATATATATCATAGTGAACCTACATGGGCAATGAGTAAAAATTATTATATATAAGAGATGAATAGAGTCATTATGGTACACATTGGCTTATGATTATGGTTTATAAATGTATTTGAGTTCTTGAGAATTTTTCTCCTAATGTATAAGGAGTTATTGTGTAACACATAATAATACTTTTGAGAACTATGATCTATGCCTATAATCGATGTACATATTGTTGTTGATTGCAACTATGTGATACATTCTCCAGCTTACAAACCTGCGAGATGTGGATCATTGCAGCTATGTGAGTCTTTCCCCAGCTTACAAACCTAAAAGAAAGCCCCTAAGAAGGGTATGTGGTTCCTACCTGAGATAGAGTTGGAACGTAGAGATGACCTCCTCCATTCAGAGAGTTGAGAAGACCTCTAGATGATTATCCAGTGGGAAAGGCGATTTGTTGAGTTAGACGTGCCTATGGCTGAGCACAAAGTGAATGTGTGAAATCCCAAAGTGTTGGGTGCATCATCATGTGAACAAAAATGAAGATGATGTATTAGCCTCCTCTGAGCAGCAGAGTTGACGAGAAACTCCAGATGATTCTCTTGTGTGAGGCAGTGGGAAAGAAGATCTATAGAGTGGGCGTGCCTATGGACGAGCACAAGTGAACGTGTGAAGATCTGGTTCTTCTGTGTAATGCAGTGAGCCAGAGATATGGACATCCCTATGGATGTGCCCCTAGTGGATGAGCATTAGTGGGTGTACAAGATCCCTTGCTATATTGTTCAAGAGTCAAACATGTATGTAACCCTAATTGTAATGTAAAGGGTACAGGTCGGCCCCACCTTAATGTGATTAATAATTAATGTAAAAGATAATTAATATGGTAATTATTAATTATAATTTGAGTTATTGAGGTCTGACCTATTGTGCCAATAGACACATCTTTTGATGTGACAAGTCTTATATAAATAAAGGTGAATCCCCAATTGAGGAAACACACTTATCATTGTGTCATCTCATGATTTCAAAAGTTGTGGTATGAAATTATGAAAATTGCAGCACCCTTTTGTGTGCTAGTTTTGGTGATGGTGTGGGAGGTCTTTCTCTTGAGGAATATGGAAAAGGATTGGTTGGGTTTTCTTCCCTTGTTGAGAAGGGTTTCCTAGGATACTTCTTGTGTACCTGTGCATGGATCTTCTTCTTGTGATCTTGGTTTGCTGTAGTAGTTATGGTTCAAGTAATTGTTGACAGAAAATTTAAAAAGGAATACATAAGCCATAGCTCACTGAAAATCTAACATGGTATCAGAGCAGGCTTGAAGAAGTCCATTGCATACAAAAACTGAAGGTAAAGTCTACCAATTATGTAGTAAGATGAAGATGAGAAAGGACCAGATCTAAACCCTTGAAACAAACCAAAATATATGAAGGAAGAGGTCGAAACCTAGGGAGAAGGCAGTCGCAGGCATAAGGAGCTTGGCCTACCCTAAAACGCAACACTGTAAAAGAAACCGACATGTTCTGAGGCTCCTATACAACTCCCACCTATATACACCAGGTCTGGACCCCTCCTATAGTGAGATTAAGACAACCGCAGCCTAGAAGAGAAGGGTTGGATCCCTTCTAATGCTCTATGGTAAAGTGTTGTGGTGAAAAAGAGCCCAGACCCCAGAAGGAGACATGCTGTCAAAATAAAGTAGTCGGCCTGCAACATCTAGCTTCCTGAGCACTTTTTGAACAACTAAGAAAGCATCTTTATATCAACAACAAAATTAACTAAATTTATGAGTATATTGTTGCCCAAATCCTATGTTTTTACATAGACTATAAAGATAGAAGGCCTACAACTGTTATATTGTTGCCCAAATATGATTCAACCTTGAAGCAGTAATAAGGAAGGTCTATTACCCTAACAACAACAGTAAGGAAGGGCCACTAAGACTGTTGCAACCATACCCTAACAACAAACTCTTAATATAGGAAGGCCAAACCCCTTCTAAGGTGAAAATCATGGTTGTCGCAGCTCACAACTGAGGTAGCATCCATTTTTAAGTGAAGTGTAAGGCTACTACAGCTAGAAGAAACCTCAAGACCTGTACCCTTTTCTCAACAAACTAATATGGTAGCTAAAGCATTCAAGTTGTCAAAACTAGACCAAATATTGTATTGAAAACTGTGCAGCTGTAAAACTGAAATGAAGTGGAAGGGATGGCACTTGGAGCTGAGTGGAGGCAAATTAAGCTAAGTGACTATTGCTACATAACTATCTGCAAGATTGAAACATGTTGGAAGTTGTATGGGAAGCTCTATCTATCTAAGTTTGAGTTGATTCATAATTGAACCGAAGTTATTCTTCAAAATTCTCAGGCTTCTCAAATAGGGGACTATTGTGTGAGGAGCACAAATCATGTTTCTTGCAGAAATTTCAAACATGGTTGAGCTGGCTTCTGAAAATAATCCTCAGACCTCATTTCTGAAGTATGGAGTTCACTGTCGAAGAAGTGTTGATCTTTGCAAGGTCAGGGTGAAAGCTTGTATCTTCACTAGTCCTTTGCTGGCATGGATCTTGGATCAACTGACTGAACTATATTTGCACTCTTATCCACTGAATTGATGTGTTGCTCCAAGCATGGGCAGTGGAATTGTTGGGCTAAGCCATTGGAGGCGCTGGAAGGATACTGTTGACTATCTTTGTGATCTTTATGCATTAATGATCCGAAGTTCTGTGCAAATAACGTAAGGTTGGAGAAAGGTAGTTGATTGTTGCACTTAACAAGATCTCGACAACCCACAACATGGGAAAATTCCATTTGTGGCGTCATCTCTTTACTAGAGGCCGATGCAACAGTAAAGGTTGATGTAGATTTCGTTAGAAAGTTGTGTGGTATAGGTGCCTACAAGGTAGACAAGCAAAGAACGTTATCGACCATCATGACTTTGACAAAACAAGCAAAACCTCCTTCGTTGTACACCCTCAGGTATATATATATATATATATATATATATAAAGGTATTTGCGAGAGGAAGGAACCCCTGGTGCAAATCATGGACCTAGAGAAGTCTCAGTGCATTCAGAAGAACACACTGGAAGTAAAAACCTCATGTTTGATTGTTTGATTATCTTGCTACATTTCAAGTAGGTATTGTAGCTGCGACAACAATCCTTAAATTGTTTTGATTCTAGAGATGTACTCATGAATCTCCTCTAGGAGATATTCTTGTCTTGTTTCCTTTTGTTTGTTTCCTTGTTCCAGGCAGGTTAACAACAAAGGAAGATGTTTTTTTTTTTAAGACTTCAGAGGAAGTCAAAAACTAATTAAGAAGAAGGAAAAGAAAATTACCTTCTCCCACCTCAACTGTTCAGAGGGAGACTGCCATTGATACAGTTGATCCAGTTGATATTCCCAGGGACTTTACAATAGGCCATAAAAGGCATGTCTGGGCTTAACAAACTCTGCAAGAGGCAGAAATACATGCAACTGATGGAAGTATCGAAAAATACAAAACAAGACTTGTCATCAAAGGATTCTCACAAACAGAGGGAGTTGTCTATGATGTGACATTTGATCCAGTAAGCCCGATACACTTCCATCCATACTACCATCCATGAGTTGGAAGCTATATCATATGGATGGATTCTTGATGAGTTTGGGTTTCAGCAAGAGTGTTGTTGATCCAAACCTATATTATTACAGTGTTGGTGACGAGACACTGATTTTGATGACTTATTCAGAAAGCCTTGTTGTTGGATACAAGTAAGCCTTGACTTCTAATTTCAAGATGAAGGAAATGAGTATGATGCACTACTTCTTGGGACAAGAAGTATGACAGAGGACCAATGAGATTTTCCTAAGTCAAGAAAAATATACAGTGGGAATATTAAAGAAGCTCGGTATGACAAAATGCAAATCCACAGTGATGGATTTGAAGAAAATAAATAAAGATGATTCAGACAAGATTGATCCACAGTTGATTGGATCACTGATGTATATGGTTAACACCAAACTTGATTCATGCTATGCAATGAATGTACTTAGTCATTCCATGAGTCAGCTGAGACAGACTCACTGGACAACAACGAAACATGTGTTGAGATATATATGAGGCACAGTTGGATATGCCCTGAGATATGCCTCCAGTGTGAACTTGAGTTTGCAGGATATGTCGATACAGATTGAGCAAAGAATACAGTGGACCAGAAGAGCACATCCGGTTGTTGTCTTACCATGAAGTTTGCCATGATTTCTTGATGCAACAGGAAACAAAACTCTGTGGCCTTGAGTACCTCAAAAACAGAGTATATAGCATCGAATGTGAGAAGCAATATGGCTTCACAAGATTCTAACAGATTTACTTGACCATGAGATGGATCCTATGATGATAACCAAGAGTCGTGTGTAAAGCTCCTCGAGAACCATGTGTTTCCTGATGGATCGAAACATGACAAGATGAAATATCCTTATATCAGAGATATGATGCAGAGGAAGATCGTATACATGCAGTACCTTCCTACACACGAGTAGATTGCAGACATCGTCACCAAACTAACTTGGTGAAGAATGCCTTCCTAGTTGAGAGGGACTGTTGATAACTCTAGCCAAGACAGAGTTCAAAGTACATATGTGTGAGACTTGGCATGATGAAGAATGCCTCCCTAGCTGAGAGGCAGTGTTGATGATTGCAGCTATGTGAGACATTCTCCAGCTTACAAACCTGTGAGATGTGGATCATTGCAGCTATGTGAGTCTTTCTCCAGCTTACAAATCTGAGAGAAAGCTCCTAAGAAGGGTACGTGGTCCCTACCTGAGACAGAGTTGGAACGTAGAGATGACCTCCTCCATTTAGAGAGTTGAGAAGACCTCCAAATGATTATCTAGTGGGAAAGGTGATATGTTGAGTTAGACGTGCATGTGGCTGAGCACAAGGTGAATGTGTGAAATCCCAAAGTGCTGGGTGCATTGTCATGTGAACATAAATGAAGATGATGTATTAGCCTCCCCTGAGCAGTAGAGTTGACGAGAAACTCCAAATGATTCTCCTGTGTGAGGCAGTGGGAAAGAAGATCTATAGAGTGGACGTGTCTGTGGACGAGTGCAAGTGAACGTGTGAAGATCTGGTTCTTCTCGGTAATGCAGTGAGCCAGAGATATGGAGATCCCAATGGATGTGCCCCTAGTGGATGAGCACTAGTGGGTGTACAAGATCCCTTGCTATATTGTTCAAGAGTCAGACCTGCCTGTAACCCTAATTGTAATGTAAAGGGTACAGGTCGGCCCCACCTTAATGTGATTAATAATTAATGTAAAAGATAATTAATATAAAAGATTATTAATATGGTAATTATTAATTATATTTTGAGTTATTGAGGTCGACCCTATTGTGCCAATAGACACATCATTTGATGTGACAAGTCTTATATAAATAAAGGTGAATCCCCATTGAAGAAACACACTTATCATTGTGTCATCTCATGATTTCAGAAGTTGTGGTCTGAAATTATGAAAATTGCAGCACCCTCTTGTGTGCTAGTTTTGGTGATGGAGTGGGAGGTCTTTCTCTTGAGGAATATAGCAAAGGATCGGTTGGGTTTTCTTCCCTTGTTGAGAAGGGTTTCCCATGATACTTCTTGTGTACTTGTGCATGGGTCTTCTTCTTGTGATCTTGGTTTGTTGCAGTAGTTATGGTTCAAGTAATTGTTGACAGAAAATTTAAAAAGGAATACATGAGCCATAGCTCACTAAAAATCTAACACATATTGGGTGCATGCAAGTTTTTTATCATTACTGAGTATTATCATGACATTTGTACAACAAACTAGCTATGATCCAATGAAATAATGTGTAGGGATAAAACACAATGACCCTTGGTGACCCCTAGTGTACAAGATGGTACTCACCTATTTTTCTCTTGCTCACATGATCCTTTTATTTTCATATGTTCTCTTGATCATATGCATCATACTTGACATTGTTTATGCTCCATTGGTGTTCACTATTCACTAAGTAGCCCAAGGAGTGTGGTCTAGTGACAAACAATGAGGTGATCGAACTTATATTAATGCAAACACCCAGGTTCAGAAGCCCTCAAGTTAGTGTAGATGAGGCTAAGCACAATTTTTTTGTGACTTATGACGACATAGAGACACCCCTTACAATGCGACAACTTAGTCAAAGAGACTCTCTAAGATATTCCTCCAAAATAAAATCTATTTGCTAAGTGTACTTTGGTGATTATATTGTGGATGTGCAAGTGATTTTCTAATAGTAGCACATTCTAGGACAGATCATAACAATCAATACTATATCAATTCACACCAATAGTAGCAAGGGATTTAGAATTAGAATCATAAACACACTTAGGAACAACTTTCCCTACTAATTCCTACAACACCATTCTCCTCAAACATTACCTTGCAAGGAAGAAAGGATAAACTTGATGGATACACACTAATTAACAGCAATAACTAAAGCATACTAAACACACTTTATGGTAGATCTTAGGAACAACTTTCACTACCTACAACACCATTCTCCTCATGCACTACCTATCAACGAAGAAAGGCCAAACTAAAAGGATACACACTAATTACAATCAGTAACTAAAGCATACTAAAGGACAAGTGAATTAATAGTGACATGTAAGACAACTCAAACTCTTTAAGCCCTTGGCTCAATGGGTTTAATAAATTTTATTTTCATTGGAACAATTAAAATGCATAACAACAAGTGCATTAATGGTGACATGTAAGACAACTCAACTCCTTAAGCCCTTTGCTCATTGGGTTTAGTAAATTTTATCTTCATTGGAAGAATTACAATGCATAAGGGCAAGTGCATTAATGGTGACATGTAAGACAACTCAACTCCTTAAGCCCCTGGCTCATTGAGTTTAATAAATTTTATATTCATTGGAACAATTACAATGAATGTGGATATAGTGTTAGAACATATCAACACTGATAATATAATATTATATATAAGAACTTCCATTCTAGAATTAGAATTATGTTGGCCTTAGTTGTATTATTATAGTCAAATGAATACGTAACAGGTTGACTCGATTTGCAGGTTGAATAGTAGTCGATCTCTTGGTGG
Organism: Picea engelmannii; assembly: GCA_009831015.1. Classification (NCBI taxonomy): domain Eukaryota; kingdom Viridiplantae; phylum Streptophyta; class Pinopsida; order Pinales; family Pinaceae; genus Picea; species Picea engelmannii. The sequence continues at coordinate 179,134 of ML791799.1, forward strand.
AATGTTTTACTTGACTTTCAGTCAACCCCCTTTTATAGTTTTGGCTATGTATTTGGACAATGATTATTCCTGAGTTTTGTTTCTGACCATGTCAATGCTATGTCTATATGGTCACCAGAGACTCACCCCTCATATCATATATGGCGTAATTTCATTATAGAGCTCTTTTTTTTCCAAAGAAAAAACTGCAAATCTCATTAAAGAACTCTATTGAATTGCATGTGCATTAATATAGTTCTTATTTCTCACAACTCCATTTTTCTCTTTGATTGGATGGGTTCTTTTATTCAAATGCGCATAAATGCTTTATAGATTTCGAATCATTTGGAGAGTTAATATAGATCACACCAAGAGCATTGTAATTTTTAATGGAGTATGACAAAGGAAATCTTGGGCAAACTCAGAAAACTCTCATTTGAAGGATCCAACTAGTTATCCTCAAGAGAAATATATGAAGATAAAACATAATGTGAGTTATGTACCTTTTGAATCTTTGTGAATGGTAAAGTAATATGCCACAACTTTATTAATTTCACTTTTGATGACAAAAACAATTAGCATAAACTTTCGATGCAAATTGGACCTGTTGTCTCTTATGTATTTGTGATGGAATTCCATCGAGATCAGTTATATAGTAGAGAGATAGGTTTTGTGAATAAGAAACAAAAGAGGTTTTTCCCACCATCTTCTATGATGCAGTTAATGTCATCAAGGATGACTATTGTAGGCAGTTCATGAAGGATGGTTATCCTCGATGTTTTTCTTCATCTCTTCAAATCTTTTTAGGCTGAGACATGCATTAGATTTCTTACATTAAATAATATTGTTTATATATGAACTGTTGACGTCATTTGATAGTGCAATTCTCTATCTATCTATATGATGACATTTTGTAATATTTTTTCAAAGAATATCCCAGTCCAGAGCCAAAAATGTTATATATAATTTTGAAGAATGCCTCGTTCCAACCGGAATTAATAACTTGTTTTTGGTTATCTAGAATTAGAATTTTCCTGCCAATGGGTCCATGCTCTTCTCAATTCATTCATTTCTATATCTGGTATACTACACTGGTTTAGGTAGTCCAACCATACCTTCCAAACAGGTTTTGAAGGATCAAAAAAATTGGCAACTTCTGGCAGTAACACATTTGAATAGAAATCTTTTACTCTACCTTGTACTCCAGTAGACTGTGTCAACCTTGAGAGTTCTAACTTTAAAGCCAAAGTGTCAGAAGGTGAAAACTCATTGCTACTTAGAACGAGAACTTCAGAAGGGGCAAGTGGTAGGACAACACGAGAATAACGTGCCAATGAAATCTTGATAATATCTTTTGGTAGCAAAGCATGTTTAACAGCAACTGCTGTTCCGACCATTTTTCGGATCTGCAAATGACAAAGCTTCATCATTAATTCAGAATCAAACAGAAGCAGGATGACATCAAATTTCACAAATAAAAGCAAGGCAGAGGTACAACATTGAAGCAACATATGCCTGTTCAAGTTTGTCAGATGAATTTAGATATACAGGCAATTCATCTTTTACTCAGACTGGTGCAGTAACAAATACAGAAACCCTAACTAGGGCAAAACTGCACAAATTGCCCATTTAAGATGATATCACATGGTATAATTGAGACAAATTTTCATGCACAGGTGAATGAAATGTGGGACAAGCACCGAACATGCCACAAGAAGCATCATATTTCAAATCTTGTGGATGCAGGGAGGTGGGGACCAAGGCTTTAAATAAAATATATCTGAAATTCATAAAATTGTAGAATAGAAAATAAAACAATTTGTTTTCCATGTAAACATTAAATACAAAAATCTTGTATCAATATTAAGAACTTGAAATGCTAACAAAATCCAAACATCTCCTAAATCCTGAAACGCTAACAAAATGTGCTTGAAAGTTGAAACGACCCTGCAATGCTGAAACATCACTTCCACAATCCAATATGGCCCTGAAACGTTTCCGAGCTGAACCCTAGTGTATCATCTCCGTTTCAGTATCTAAAATGTTGAAACATGTTTCAAGCACCTCTGCCAGAAGTTTCTGGCAACTTAGGCACTAGTAGCACAACAGATCAAACAATCCAATACAACAGCTAGTTCTAGTTATCATTCTCTGAAGAGGTATACATTCTTAGGTTTAAAGCCAAAATTCCAATGTGCAGTAGCTGCAAAGTGAAGATGGCTACACATGTTGTAC
>ML791799.1:184572-206134 GCA_009831015.1 Picea engelmannii
GGGGGGGGGGGTCTGAATCAGTATAAAATTCTTTTTCCTTTAAATGAGCATTCATCAATCAATTATTAACTTTAAAATAGTATATGCATGTAAACTCAAATCATGGTACATAGAGTTTTAATTTGGAAACCCTGGTGGGAGAAAACCATAAAAACTTATCTTTATAAATGTTTGTAGTCACCAACTTACTGTTACAAGCTTGTAGGAACCAACCTACTAGAGACATGAATCTCTTCAGCTAAGCACCAACTCGATAAGATATTTTGTAGACACCAATGTTGGGTAGGTGTTATATTCTTTGCATGTGTGTAGGGGTTTGCGTCAGATTGGATGACTACATCTGATGATCCCTCCCTAGTAGTGCTCTTTGTGTCGTGTGCGTCGAGTGTTTTCCTAGGGGGGTCCTAGGGGGGGCAGGGGGCAATGCCCCAAAAAACATTTTGGGTGGTTTTTGCTATTTTAGCGTTTTTTCGCTATTTTTAGCGGTTTTATAAATAAATCCCGGATTAAGAGATGAGGGATTTGGTAGATGCGGAGTACCCAAAATATTGTGTATATATTGTATTGCGAATGGTGAAATTAATACAATGAAGAGTTGAGAGGTGTGGCACCAAGGAAGGTTGGTTTTCTCCCGGTTAAGGGTTTCCAGCTAAATCTCTATGTTCTATGTATTATCGCATGGATTGTAGCTTGGGCAAAGCCCAACACAAACCACAAAGGCGTGACAACTATGGGAGTTGTTATCCCCAACTTCTAGGGATAACTAAGGAGATGATGTCTCGAGGCTCTTAGGTTGCAGACATGGAGTACCGAGAGACAGATGATTGACAAAGTCCACATGCACAGACATAGACCCACTTCACCACCACACATTCTGGATTCGTCACGATGGCATTCACCACATCAACTTGCTTCCGAAAGACGATGGGTCTTGCTCCATGAGGTACAAGTCATGTATTATGGTAAGTGTCACTTTAATACTTGAGGCATTTGGGTATGTTGCATTTAAAGTTGCTTTTGATTATAGAACGTCTGCTTGGAAGTTATGCTCTTTAACCTGTTTCACCTTGGTGGTTGACGTTGTGCCATAGTAAGTGGTCACCCTTGGGAATGGGTTTGCTACTGGGAGGTCCCCTTGATGAGTCATCGTATCATTCCCGATCATACTTATCAATTTTCACACTTCACCCTTTTTGTCTCCTTATCTTTTGGGATTTTCGGGTGTATTGACCCAAGAGAGGATTGTACCTCTTTTCATGGGAAGAAGCCACTGAAGGCCAAGAAGGAATGTAGCTGGCAAAAGATAAAAGCCAAAACTATAACCATCTAGATGCTCACCCAAAAAGATATTGAGAACAATGAAACGTTGCTCCTAAAAATCAAAGACCTACAAGAAACAATTTCATATTATATAAGACATCCCACTTGTTAAGGCATCTACACAAGTGCATTACACCCTTTGCTTTACCCCTATGGCACTTTGTGTACCTCTCGCCTCAAGTGACATTGTGGTACTGCCCCCCAAGCTTTATGTTACCCATTGGGAGTACCCAATCGTTCTGAACCTTAATTAATTAATGGCATATAAATGGGCTTGGAAAAAAGATGCATTGAAAACGAAGGTGCAACACACCCTCTACAAAGGCACCCATAAAAGAGACAATGCGAACCCTTGTATGTTATGAACCCCATGCCCAAAAGTCTTACCCCCATCCACTTCATCTTCTCCACATGACTTAGACAGGGTCCAACTAGGAAACATTGTTGTAATTTTCTGTAGAAAATTTATGTGAAAAAAAACAAATTTAACATTGTTGTCACTTTTGCAGCATTTCCATCAAGCTTTTGCTTGCTGGTTTTTTGCAGGTTAGTGACTTAGGAGGTGTCCAAGAGGCCAATTGGGGGCATACAAAGCTCAAGTGCAACCTCCAATAGTTGGATAACATAATACCCCTTCTTCTCCTCTATTCTAATCATTGTAAGCAAGCCCAAGGGAGTCCCAAAAGAGCTTGCATTTCTCTTCTTTTAATTTTCTGCAATTTTCTGTAATTTATTTGCCTACAACTTGGTGAGTGTTTGGCCCAGCCAACCCCCAAAACCGTAAGGCTAGGAAGTAGAGTTTATTTTCAGCAATTTACTTTGATTTGTTTGCCCCACTTGTCATTAGGACAAGGTTGAGAGGCTAGGTTTTATTTCAAGTTTTTCTTTACAAGTTCTTGCACCCACTTGTGCACAAAACCGGAAGGCTTTGTCCTCCATCTTGTGCATTTGCTTGAGGTTGTTAGTTTAGTTTATTTTCAAGCATCTTTAATTTTTTAATTGTTTGCCTACACCTTGGAGTGTGCTTGGCCTTTCCAACCCCCAAAATCGTAAGTCTAGATTAGTGCATGCTTTGCTTTCTTTCACATGCTTAATAATCTAAAGTAAATCTAGTCTAAAAACTAATCATGTGCTAGTTTAGGCCCATAGAGGCATAATGGTTTAATTTGCTCATCTTGTTTACATTTGCTAACTATCTTTATTTTGGGCATTTTACTTTCAAGCACATTTCCTTTCTTGCAATTTAACTTTCCAAGTCTTTTATTTTCTTGCAAGTCATTTAATTTTCAAGTACATTTGCTTAATGGTTTAAATCCTTACAAGTACTTTACTTTCATGTCTTGCAACCTTGTGTAATCTTATGGTTTGTTTCAAGCACTTGATCTCTTTTGCAATTTACTTCTAGTACTTTACTTTCCAAGTTTATCTTTCAAGTACTTTGTTTATCTTGCAAGCACACTCTACACAAACACTACACTTTGCAATCACGTTAACTTAATTTAATTCAACTTCAACTAACTCAATTTACCTTAGTCTCATAGGGCCTAAAATCAACTAGCTTAATAGGTCACCTTTTACTGTCCCAACTTTTCATCAAAAAGGGAATTTAAGGAAGAAGCGGGGGGTGCTAGATCGGGGACGATCTCACGGCGCTTGGCGTCCTCCCTGTGGAGTACATCTATTCCTGGGTTGACCTGTGGAGCTAGGGTGTGGCCTTGTTTGCCTCACTTATTAAGCACCCAACAACTGTTTTGGTACAAGCGGGGGGAGTTCTTGGATTGTCACTTAGTCTAGGATTCACTTCTAAACTTAATTAATCCCAAAATCAATCCACTCAGCCTTGGGCAATTTATTTGGGTACATCTTATGTGGTTCATGCTTTAGTATACTCTTGCAAGCACTTAAAATTTTCATCTTTTATGCAATTTACTTCAAGCATTTGTGGATTGGACTAGGTGGTTTAAAAGTTGAGCTCTAGCCCTTGGAGGCATTCTTTCATGCTTTAGTTTTGAATTTAGGTTTAATCTTTTGATGTGATTGGTCTCCTTCGTTGAAGTTGTGCATCCCTTGGAGGCTTCTTCATTGTCTAGAGCTTGTGGTTGTGTATGCCATTGAAGACTTCCCCTTGAGTTGCGCATCCCTCAGAGGCACTCTTGATTGAGTTAGTTGGCTTATGTATTGTGGTTGTTTTTCCTTTGAGCATATCTCCTTTACCTGCACATCAAGTCTTTTCACAAGTTAGTTACTTGGTTAGTTATCTTGCTTGTATAACTTGTATATCTTGTATCGTCATTATTTTATCATTTAGTTTAGTTGTAACTTTGTAGATAGTTATTACTTTCATTTATTTGTATCTAGTATCTAGTATTGCTTGTAGAATCTAGTATTCTTTTGTAATCTTTATTGTAATCTTGTAAAACGAAACTCCCTTAAACATAGTTGACCCCTTGCCCAATCTTAGGCACTAGTCTTAGAAGACTTAGGGAAAGGACTTCTTTTGCATTGAAAGACTTGCACTTTGCATTGTTGCTTTGGCATATAGGCTAGATCCCCCAAAACTTTAATCAACTAAAATCAACTCCTAGAAATCAACTTTTAACTTCATCTAGTAACTAGGGTCCACCCCCCTTGGCTTCCCTAGGAGTAAGCCTAGACGGAAGAGGTTCAAGTCGAGCTGACAGTGGGCTTTGAACCTAGGCATTGTGCCTCCAAGGACACACTAAGCGAGTTGGACTTAGCTCACGTTTGCAAGTGTGTATAAGGACGGCAACAGGGTCTTTGAGCACGTGTTTAATTTGATAAGGTAGTTTTGATGCACATGTTTAGGTGGCTCTAGTATTAGATGTGATTTTACTTGCCATGACACATTTGACTTGAGATCCTTGGAGGGCGCACTTGTCTGTCTTTGCAGGACCTTGCTTGATGGACGCTTTGGAGGAACAAGCCCAGCTTGGGCCTTCATTGGGGCTTGAATCCCACAGAGTGGATGCCATGACCCACACCATGGGAGCAACCACAACTTGGACGTTGCCTTTGGATGCAAGGGAAGGCACCTTGGACATGATACCTAGCCCATCTTAGCCCAATGTTTGGCCTCAAGAGGTCAAAACGTCACCTTGGGAGAACTTGACATCACCCCTGGGCTAGGGTTTTGATGATGATGGTGAAGTTCTATGATGATTTGGCACACTGTGATGGGGAGAATCCCTTGCATCATGGAAAGATAGCCATTGGAGGCTCCATGTTTTCTTCTCCAAGGTCAACGACTTGCTTAAAGTGCCAAAACATCACCCTTTTAGGGTATGACCAATGTTGCATGGAGCATGAGCGTTTTAGAGAGCTGAAGCATCGGGAGAGTCATTTTCCAAAAATTCTTGGGAGCGGAGCATCTCGAGAGCGTTATATATATATATATATATATATATATATAAAAAACATGCAAAAAGACAATTTAGTTGAAAAATATATGATATTATGAAAACATGCACATTTGTACATTAATATAAATAGAAATGACATCCATGGACCATAGTACATCAAAGATTAATCATTTAAAATTCAAATTTCAAGGTTCAAGCATCAACCATCTAGATTCTAGCAATTACAAACTTACAAACCAACATACAAATTTTTAAGCCATATTGATATAGTAGAAAGTAGACCATAAACTTATGAAATGAAATCAGTTATCAACAACTGTCAACAATAACATGAGTCGTGACCAAATAGTTATGTTTACAAAATAGGCCATCTATATTGGTAACTAAAGTATGAAGACCGAAAGGTCCAAAACAAGAAAGTTTCAACTGAGCTAGTTGCTAAATACTATGAATCTATCATCTAGATTCTATACTATGTAGCAGTGTTACAGGGATCACCCTTCCCCCCCCCGCCGCTCCTAAGCCCAAGAGCGCGCTCCGAGCTGGAGAGTCCAAGGAGCGACCCTGGGAGCGCGCTCCAAAATGATTTTGGACGCTCCCTGGAATTTTTCCACGCTCTGGAGTGCACTCCGGAATTTTGGAGCGCACTCCAAAAGCCTTCCTCTCGCTCCCTGAGTGCTCCCGATGGGTGACCGGACGCTCCCATGTAGGACCCGCAGACTCCAAAAAACTTCATTTTTTTTATAATTCTTGAGTGGGAGTGAGACCTACCTAAGCTTAGGGTTTAGGAGAAAGGAAGGAAGAGAATAAAGGAGCTCTTCCTCCTCCATTCTCCTCATTCTTTCATCTATGTTTGCTTGAGCTTAGAGAGGAGGAGAGAGTGAAGGAGAGCAGATTTGTGAGAGCTTGGAGGAGAGAGAAAAGGAAAGCTTGGAAGAGTGAGCAAAGAGGAGCTTGGAGAGAACAAAGACAACCATCTATCTCAAGTTTCAAGAGATAAAGAGGTAAGCCCAAACCACAACTCTCTCATTTCCTTGGGTTAACTTTGTTTATGTTTTTGTCCTTCTCTCCTACTCTTTCCCATTCCTTCTTCTCCCTCATTTTATTGCAGGGTGTTCATCTAAAACTTGAGGAAAATGGTCTTCTTTTGGTTTTTCATTCCTTTTTTGGTTCTCATGGTGTTGACAGGGAGGAGGCATCAAAGGGAAGAAGATGTTAGTGGTGATTCTCATGATGATCATGGCCCACAATATGAAGCGAATGAAGGGTTTGAACTTGAAGAGGAGGAAAAGGACAATGAAGAGGGCAAAAAAATGACAAAGATGCATTGAGACCCTTGTGGGTATGAGTGACAAAACTTGAGGATGGAAGAGGTGGTGGAACCACTAAATTTGTATGTCCTCATAATTTCCATAAATGAAAACCTTATACTGGTTTATATACCTGTGTGAGGAGGCATCTTTGTGGTGTAATGGAGAGTGATTACAATAAGGGGTCCATTGGGATCAATGTTTTCCCTAATATATCCATGGAAGAGAGACAAAAATACATAAAGATAGAGGAAGCTGCACAAAAAAAAGCGTGGTAAAAAACAAAAGCTTCAATCTGATGCTTCATCTCGATTTGGTGGCAACACATCTCCATCTCCTCATGGTTTTGGAACCTTTGGATCTAGAAGAGCAATAGCAGATTTCCTTGATATTGGAGGTAGGGATGACGTGGATGCAAAAGTGGTCATGTTTCTCTATGCTTGTGGTATCCCATTCAATGTGTTTCGCTCCCCCTATTGGCATGATCTTGTCAAGGGAATCAATGAAGCCCCAAAAGGATACAAGAGCCAGAACTATGAGAAAGCTAGAACTGTGTTACTTGACAGGGAAAAAACAAAAATTCAAAGAGATCTGACACGGTTTACAGATGAATGGGGGGACTACGGGGTATCCATTGTATCGGATGGTTGGACAAATGTGAGAAACCAACATTTGGTCAATGTTCTTGGTGTTTTTGCTACTGGTGCAGTGTTTCTTGCAGCACATGACTCCTCTTCAATCATTGCATCTTCTCAAAACATTTCAGATCTCCTCTTGAAAACAAATAATGATGTTGGTCCTTTTAATATGATTCAAGTAATCATTGATAATGCAACAAACTGTAAAGGAGTAGGTAAAATCATTGAGCGAGTTCATCCACACATTTTTTGGTCTGGGTGTTTGGTGCACACCTTGAACCTTTTGATGCATGATATTGTCAAGCAAAGAGAATTTGGAGGGATTAATCAGTTGTACAAGAGAGGGAAGCAACTCATCAAATTTGTCATTGGGCATACAAGGGTCAATTACTTCTACAACGCTCACTCTAGGTTGCAGTTACTTCAGATTGCAAACACTAGATTTGTTAGCTATTACCTCACATTTAGGCACCTATTGAAGGTGAGACAATCTTTGGGTGCTATGGTGATGAGTGATGCATGGGATGAATTGAGCAGTGATAGAGAAGGTGCTAATGCAATGAAGGAGACAGTTCTTGACAGTCAATTTTGGTCATAGGTTCGATATGTTTTGCAATTCACCAAGCCAATTTATCACATGATCAAGTTTGCAGATTCAGATCGGCCAATCATTGGGGAGGTGTACGAGCAAATGGATAGCATGCTATGGCAGATTAAAGACATTGTTGAGCCTAGAGATGTCAACCTCTATAATCAAATTCGTGTAGAGGTGGAAAAATGGTGGGAAATGCTAAATATTCCACTACATGCCTTAGCATATGTGCTAACACCTAAACACTATCATGCATTATGGATTTCATCAGCAACACCTGGTGGTGGGACCAAGAAAAGACCACACCAAGATCCAAAGGTTCAAGTAGGTTATATGAAAGCATTAGAAAAATTGGTCCTGAACGAGGAGTGTGACAACATAAGGAGACAATTGAACCATTACATCCTTAGCAATGGTGCCTTTGAGACCAACCATGCAATTAGAGATCGAGAGAATCTGAGTTTTCTCGAGTGGTGGAACATGCATGGTGGTGCTACCCCACAACCGCAACGTTTGGCAACACAAGTGCTTTCACAGGTGGTGAACACTTCTTTTGCAGAGAGGTGTTTGAGCACCTACAGTTTCATCCATAGCGTCAAAAGAAATAGGTTGAATGTAGGTCAGGAAGAGAGCTTGGTTTATGTTCATTACAACTTGTGATTGTTGTCCCATTACTGTGAGGAAGCAAAGATGGATAAAAACTTGAAGCGTTGGGACAATAATCGAGAGGAGGATAATTTGGAGGATGGAGTATTGCTTTTGGAGCAATTGGAGAATGCGCTTTTGGATGATGATGATCGTGTTGAGTTGTGATCTCCATCCACTGCCGTGTTCACCGTGTCCAGAAATCCAGCTACAACACTAGGGGCTTCATCTTCACTTCCACCGCGGCCATCTACATCTACTTTTGCACAGTTTCATTCTTCTCAAGAAGCTCCACTACCACCACAAGGAAGCCCACGCAGCAATCGTGGTGGTGGAAGGTGACCCTAAGGGGATTGAGATGGAAAGTGAAAGGAGATGAAGGATGCCCCTATAGGTCAAGGTCAAATATGGAAAGAAGGCTTGAGAAAGAGTCTCGAGAGAAGGTGATTGGTTGCCAAGAAAGTGTACTTGCTAAACAATGTTATCCCTGCCCAGAACAAGACAATATATAGCAAATGAAGCCTCAAAACCAAAGGGGATTCAACAAGAAACCTTGCTGTCCCAAATTGCAACAATATGGAAATATATATATCAACAACAAATGATAATAAGAGCTGCAAATTTAACCATCAAAATCAAGTACAAGATATTGAAAACAAAGCTAGCAATAAGTAGATAAATTTCCAATGATTAAAGCAAGACTTTGATAGGAATTTGAGGGCTGTTAGTTAGTGTTATCAGCAAGATTTGTAACAGCCTTATGGCTGTAGCAAACAATTTCTACAACAGAAAATTATAGCCACTAGAATCAACAAGTAAACCACCTAAAAGATAGCAAATAACTAGTCGATTAATTATGGCAGCTTGCAAGTGAATTTTAGTGGTAGAAAAGTGAGTAAACAATGAAAGGAAGATGATTTTACTGTAGCCCTATTGGCTGTAACATTAAGTTTATAACAACAATGAGATCATTTAGCCAATCAAGACGCCCTTAGGGCAGAAGAAAGCTTATAACATGTAGAATTAAATCCAACTTGAACAATTGCAATATCTCAAGAAATCACGTATACCAATGCATTAATATTCAATCTCCAATGCAAGTAGATTAGTGTCTTATCTATTGGGTTATGGAGTCTCTTGTGTATGAGCTAGAGTTTATTACTTCTCTACGGGTGTAAAGAGGGTCGACCCTCTAATTTGTCTTTACACTTTGCAAAAATGAAATAACATTAAATTAAAAGTCCCTAAGGGGTGACATCATGCCCTTCAAGATAGACATTGAGCCTCTAGGTGCAAGTCGTTCGGCCTCCAAAGGTCATGTGTCACCTCGTCATGTGTTAAGGTGACAAGCAATGCATCTCTTTCCATCAAATCACATCACATGACCATCATGATCATCAAAAGCCCAATCAAAAAGGTGACATCAAGGGCTAGGGTAAGACATCCTAGGCCTTCCAAGGCCAACGTTGAGGTGCAAGGGACCACAATGTGATCATCTCATGTTGTCCAGGTGACTCCAAAGGAAACATTCATTTTTCCAAGTGTGCAATGAGAGTGGGCGCATCATCCAACCTGTGGGCTTCAAGCCTTTATGAAGGTCCAGGTGACCTAGTTCCTCCATGGAAAAGATTTCACTTGGCAAGGTCTTGTAAAGACAAATAAGTACGCCCTCCAAGGGTCCACAAGTCACATGTATCATGCCAAGTAAGACATATTTAATACAAATCCCACCCAAACATGTGCATAAAATCCCCCCTTCTCAAAATAAACAAATTCTCAAAGACCTTATACAACTTGCCAAATTTAAGTATGGGAGGTTTGTCATGTTGAGATTTGGATACCTTGGAAAGTGGTCCCCTTGTGTTTGTGAGCCTCTAAACACAAGAGGGAAATACTTTGTACCAAGTACCATGTACCATGTACTTTATGTCTAATTTCACTTTGACTTAGGAGATTTAAGTCAAAAGTGAAATTTGGTCATTTTAGCCTAAAAATGACAATTAATTCACTTTGTGGGTGAATTGAGGGACATAAAGTAAAACTATGGAAACTTAAGTAAAGTGGGTTTTGAGTTGAGATTCTTTTGGAGAGATCTCAATCATTGATTAGGGATGAGATGAGATAATCTCATCCACACATACTTTAGGTTTTCTCATGTTTCCTTAAGAGGGGTGCATAGTGTTGAAATAATGTAACTGCAAAGAGTATTCTAATTATTATTGATGTATTATTCATTAGATCAATCCCTTTTTGCGGATTGATCATGTCGGGTATTGTAAAAGACCAAATCCCCTTTTGCGGATTGGTAAAACCCTAATTGTAATAGGCAGAATAAGAAGTCGGCCCCAGAATATAATAAAGGTGGTTATAACCACCTAGAACAAGAAGTCGGCCCTGCCAATGAAAAGACACCTCCGTCCACACGTGCCAGATTGTATAAATAAAGAGGCTAGTGCCTCATTTGGACACACACTCACTTGTTCATCAGAGCGCAAGTTTGGAGCTGCAGTTGGAGAAGAAGAAGAGAGAGAGAGAGGCGCACTTCTTGGAGAGGACTTTTTGTATTTGTTTGAGTTATCTCTTGGCATTGCACTGGCTATCTATATTAAGGAAGTTTTTGTTGGGTTTTCTCCCCCATGAGGGTTTCTCAGGATAAATGATGTGTCTCTTGTGATTGTGTATTTATCAATGATCCTATCTATGCTATTGTTATCTAGTGAAATGAAAAGAAACCTAATAATAGCTTAAACCTTAACACATAGGGCAAAGGAAGGCTCATTCACTCTTATGTTCACTTGAGGATTATGTTCACTTGAGGAGTTTGAGAGGGAGCATGGAGAGGATGGTGGCATTGAGTGAGGAAAGCTTGGGTGCCCCCATTCATGGAGGTAGCCAAGAGGTTTAGACCCTCATTTATTTGTGGAGAGTGTTCTTGCTAGGAGGAGGGCGCACAACTAGCAGGGAGGACTTACAGTGGTCAGTTTTCTTTGAGGAAAGTTTCAATGGAGAGCTATAACACAAATTCAGAATTTGGTGCAAGGGTTTCTCCATCAGAGCTTCCAACAGCTAGGGTGCTTCATTTCAGTGGATTGGGCAACTTGTGAGGAGGGCGCACCATGCTAGGGCGCATCTCTACCTCTTGGACTTGTGTTGTAGCTTGAGTCAAGTTGTTATTGTATCAGGTTCATTTATTTATTGTACTTGTTGTATTCCACCTTCTATTCTCCACATATATACACTCAGATTCCAAACTGGTTTTCCCCGGGGGGGTTTTATCCAGGGTCATATTGACCAAAAATACCTGTGTTCATTTTCATATATGCTAGTGTTTAAAACAACATTATTTCAGCTGTAAAGATCTCTAGGTGTGTTACACAATTTATGGTATGCATGTGATAACATCTTGGTGACAAAAACTACATGCTAGAGCACCTAAAAGGCCTATGTAACCGTAACAAAACAACAAAGAAGTTACTGAACAGTTTGTTGTTATAAAACAACAGCAAACCCTTGTTTGACAGTTGAAACTTAGAGCCAACTTGAGGTCAAAGACAGACCTAGTTGGCAGCTTGCTAGGACCTGGAAAATCTTCATGTCATGGTGCCCTATTGGGTAAGTCAATCCCCAAGTCAAGGAGTGTTTCCCAAGAGGACCCTCTCTAAGTCATGCAAAGGAGTATGAGGTGGATGGGGGTATGACTTTTGGGCATGGAGTTTCTTGACATACAAGGGTTCATAATGTCTCTGTTATAGCTCAATTTGTACTTGTCCCAAAGGGAAAGGCTAAGGGAGGCAAATTGGCGTAACAGGAGGTTATCCTATCACTGTCCCCTTAATAAGATACCTCTTTCTATTTAGGGTTGATGGCTCAGGGGAGACGTCCCAGGTGACCTGGGGGTTTGAGAAGGCAAAGGTGAAAGTGTCTATAAAAGTATCCCCTCTCACAAGTCAAACTGATCAGAAAGTCCCAAGGTTTTAGCCAATGAAATAATGAAGTGCTTAGATGTACCTGCCCAGAAAAAAGCAACAAGAAAACAATATCTTTTGCAAGTAGAATTTGATGTTAGTACTTCATAAAACCATGGACTTATCAATAAAAGCAATAGTTGATGTATGATGAAGCAAACAGAATTTTTATAACAGCAATGTTTATAAAATAATAGCTTCACATTAAATGCCTTAAAGAAGATTCACAATGACCAAAAATAATAACTCAATGATAGCAATGTACTAGCATTTGTCAGAAGCCAATTAGGCAGTGTGTAAATCAACTTTCTAATTGCTTTTAATTGCTTTTATTGCTGCAATAGATGGTTGTAGCTTACTTTTGTAACAGCAGCAAGTAGGTTAGCTAATTAGTTTACTCTAGGGTTAGGAAAGGTTAGTAGATAGCTTAAGGTAAAAGTTTTGAGAGTTGTTTTCATCAATTAATCAAGTCCAAGGCTTAGATCAGTGCTTTTAGGGTTAATGGAGTCTTTTTTAGCAGCGGCAAACTTGAAGGAACAAATGATAATAAGAGAGCTAGAGACAAGAAGGTCAATGATTGAAGTGTTGGTAACCCAAGGCTTCAATAACTAAACCCTATGGGGAAAATGGCCACTAGGAAGTAGGTAACCCTAGGCCCTAGCGGTTTTCCTCCTTCTTTAGCTCAAGGATGAAGTAGATAGCGGCTAGATAAAGCAAATGATGCCAGGGTGTTGCAATGGCAAGGCCCTTAGAACAAAGCTTCAAGAAAATAGGATTTCTAGCACAATCTAGTAGGTGGAAAGTTGTTAAGGCAAGAACAATAACATGTGCTTTAGCCTCCTAGGGTTTTAAACTAGCAATTTCATAATCTTGGAAGAAATGCAAGATAAATACACCATAACCATTCAAAATGAATAAGAATTGTAGCAATTTACTTACATTCACCAAGAAAGACTTCCACCAAGAAAAATGCTAAAATACACCCAAAACTAGCCTCCTTCAATAAGTGCACACCAAATTTCGGCCAATAAACCCTAATTAGGGCGCAAATTTCAGACCTCACTAAGTGTGAGTGAAAGATGATGAAAAATAAGAGAGAATTTTCCCTTATTTATACAATACAAATGACCTTTAATTTACAAATTAGGTCAAAAAGGCCGACATGGCCATTTTACATGTAATATCCAGTTTTTACATAAAAATGACAAATTAAACCCTAAATCAAGCAGAAAAGGTGACGTCATGCCCTTTTAGGGTAACGTTAGGCCTCTCTAGTGAAATGTTGGCCTCTAGGAGCAAAACGTTAGGCCTCTGGATCAAGCCACACGTGCCACTTGGCACACAACTGCCTCCAAAGTGTCCATCAAACGTTGGGTGAGGTCAAGGGTCACAGCAATGACGTCATGGGCCTTCCAAGGCCAACATCATAGTGGGAGGGAAAGACCCCCCTGGGTCCAGGCCTGCCAGGCTGTCTCTGGTGGAACGTCCTCCTCTCTCTTCGGTGAAAGCCTCTGACATGTGTCTTCCCCTGGCTGGGGTCTCAGCATCCATCTGGTGGGCGTTTAGCCCTATGGAGGTCCGACCTAATCATCTCCCCATGTGTACCTGTCCATCGGGTGTGGCCCTGCAACAACAAGAAGTACGCCCTCCATGGGCTCATAAGTCACAGGGATCATAGCAATGTCAATCACGTCTAATAATCAACTATTCTAAACATGTGCATAAAACCCCCCTTTCCCAGACAAGTGCTCAAAGACATTATGTTATTCTACAAGCCAGGTTTGGAGAGGGTGTCAGGAGGTCCTACTGGGCTAATTCTCGTTGGACGTGGGATGTTTCCAGGTGAAGACAAATCCAGTCCATGTAAGTGGATGAGGTGGTGTAGGGATGTTTTAGCAATGGGTGCAGTGATGATAGGGGAATGTATGGCTTACCTGTGGGTGCCTCTGAAGAGGGTGAGTTGCACCTTGTCATGGATGCAAATGTTTCCAAGCCCATTCAATACCTTTTACCTTTTTATCTTATTGCTTTTTCTTTCAAGAGACTAGTTAGGAGCCACTACCCTAGCATGGTGACCAGTTGAATGGTAGTGTCATACCGCTACATGCCCATGGACGTAATAGGTTGGCTCGTGATGAGACCCCCCATCCTCCAACTAGGTCTTGATTTTATTATTTTATGGGTCCCTTTGTTTCTTGTTGAGAAGCCCTTTATTGCTTTCTCGGGGATCCCTGGGTGAAGCATCTGAAGGTCTTGTTCTTTTGGCTTTTATCTTTTGCCAGCTACTTTTACCCTCTAGGCCTTTAGCCCCTTCTTCCCACAAGGTAAGTTACAACCCTTCGCTAGCTTGGCAAACCCAATGCCCGAACCAGTGTAGGGGATGGATGAGAGGGAAAATGATGAAAAGTGATAAGTATGGTGGGAATGGGCAATGACCTTTCATAAACCCATCCAATGGCAATTCAAATCCTAAGAGAACCAACTTGCTAGGGCATCCTGTCATTCCCCCCCAGGTGTGGATAAGTGGAAAGGCATAAATTCCAAGCACACATCAGAAGAAAAAAAAATTAAATGCACATATTCAAATGTTTTGAGAATCAAAGTGACACATACCATGATACCCGGACTCATTACCTCATGGAGCAAGACCCATTGTTGTTGAAGGACCAGGCCAATGGGATGGATGTTGTTGTTGCTGACAAGGTGGAGGCGTTGAAGATGAAAGATGGGCCCTCCAAGGCCAGGCTCAAGTTAATATGGCTATCGGTGCTCCATGTCTAGGACCTGTGGGCCTCGAGACATAATCTCCTTAGTTATCCCTAGGCTAGGGGATAACAATCTCATTTATGGGTGCCTTTGTAGAGGGTGTGTTGCATCCTCGTTTGCAATGCAACCTTTTTCCAAACCCTCTATTGCCATTAATTGATTATGGTCCAAACCATTGAGTTCTATGTGCAATGGAAAGTAAGAAGCATCACAATACCACTTGAAACTAAGAACACACATAGTGTCATGTGCAAGGAAAGTAAAAGACACTGCAAAATGCATTCCCTCAACAAGCGGGACATTTATTAATTAAGTGTTTTATTTTACATGTTCTTGAATTTTGCAAAGAAGCGTTTCATTGCTCTTGGGACCTTAGGGCAAGCATCTAGAGGATAATATATGGCTTTTATCTTTTGCCAGCTACAAACCTCTAGGCCTTTAGCCCCTTCTTCCCATGAAATGAGGTACAAGCCCTTCTTAGATCAATATGCTCGAAAACCCAAAAGATGAGGAAACGAAAGGGAAGAAGTATGGAAAGTGGTAAGTATGTGCAAGAATGGTACAATGACCCTTCAAGGAGACCCCCTAGTAGCAACCATTTTCCCGAGGGTGACCCACTTACTAGGATAACATGTCAACCACCAAGGTGAAATGAGGCAAAAGGAATAATTTCCGAGCAAACATTTTCAAAATCAAGAAAGGACCGTTTGCAACATGTTCAAAGGCTTCAATTATTAAAATGACACTTACCACGAGACTGGACTTGTTACCTCATGGAGCAAGACCTACTGTCCTCTGTGGGCCAAGTTTGTGTGGTGGACACTGTTGTTGCCAATCAATGGTGATGTGTGGTAAGAGGAGGGGCTTTGTCCGCTCATCTGGCTCTCGGCACTCCATGTCTTCAACCTATAGGCCTTGAGACATATCTCCTTAGTTACCCCTAGAAATGGCGAGTAACACTATGTGTATGAGCCATTGATTAATTTATGTTTTTCTTAAGAATCTGTATGCATTGCACAAGTTTAAAACTTACAACCAACCTACTGGAGACACCAATCTCTTTAGCTGAGCACCAATTTAGCAAGATATTGTGTAGGCACCAACCTACTGGAGACACCAATCTCCTCAGTTGAGCACCAACTCAATAAGACTTGTATAGGTACCAATCTAATATCTTCATACACAAAGTACTTTTGAATTCACCTGCATGCTTCATACTTCATGCATTTCACAACATTATCATACCCTTAAGTTTCATACTCCAACACCTCTCCTTGCTTCATACCCCAGACATAACTTCTAACCCTAGTCAGATTTAGCCTTCATGCCCTAGCAAACCTCATAGCATCATTTCTAGAATATAATTCCAGACTACAGCATCGCAACCTCAAAACATCGCACTTTGCAACATCATAGACCTTAGTCCTTCATAGTGCACCCTTAAAACTCCAAGAAAACTCCTCTTGCGCACCACTTTAGACCCCAAGAATACTCCCCAGCTCATCTTGCGCACCTCAAATCTCTTTTACACACTTGTACTTGCTATTCTTGCTTGGATACACTTCAAATGTGCACATCTATCCTGTATTTATAATGTTTCTGCGTTCACTTATGGGGAAGACTTGTAAAATTGGATAGGCCAACCTGTAAAACTGGTTGGGCCGAATTATACTTTATGGCTGGATTGACCTGACAAAATCTTTCATATCTCCTCATTCCTATGGAGTTAGAGGGAGTGCCATATATCGTTGGAAAGGTCTCGGAATAAAATTTGCAACCATATATCTTATGCTCCCATTTGAAATAGATCTTTTAAGTAAAAAGGCCTTCAAAGATAGGGTAACCAAACTGAGCATAAAAAATCCAAAAACAATATTTCCAACAATCTCTATTTTGCAATCTTCATCTTGGACATTTGTAGTCTTCCCATGTCATTGACATCAATGACAACAATACTTCCAACAATCTCCCCCTTTGTCGTTGATGGAAACCCTTACTCAATTCTATAATAGTCCACCTGTCTGCAATCTCTTCCTCTGTCTGGAACTTCTCCCGCCCTTTGAGATCAATGTCAAAGGGTTGCTACCCCTGAGCTTGTGCTTCCCTTTACTGACGAGATGAGAGGGATATCACTCCCAGCTTCTATATGAGATATTCAAATGTGTCTCTGGGAAAGGGTTTGGTAAAAATATATGCAACCTGTTCTTTGGTGACAATGTATTCCATCTTTCGTTTACTTGTCCCATTCGACATTTTTCTCTTTTGACTTCATCGAGAATGTATACATTGTTCGGGATTTTGTTTGCATTTGCCACTAATCTTCTTGAACCTGCTTTCCTTATCTCACATCCTTTAGAATGAAATGTGAGGTTGTAACCTTGATCACACATTTGATTGACACTTAGAAGATTGTGTTTTAACCCTTCAACATACAAGACATTAAGTGTTTTAGTCTTTCCATTATCAAGACTAACAGTACATTTTTCAACTATCCTTGCAGAAGCATTATCCCCAAAGGTAACATTGCCTCGTTTTTCTTCATTTAGGGTGAGAAATTCGTTCTTATCCCATGTCATGTCTTTGAACATCCACTATCAAAGTACCATTGGCTTCCTTTGTCTTGAGCATGTTGATGTTAGTAGTAGCATCGGATAGGTATTTCTGCACAGCTCTATGTGTCTAGACGTGTGGAAATCATCCAAAGCCTTCTACTCTTGAATTAACTTTAATTAAAGGAATTATTAAAGTAAATTGTTTTTATTAATTATTTATGTAATTAGTTAATTGGGTTATTTAATAAACATGCTAAAAGTACTTAGCATGCAGCATGTAATTTAAATCTCAAGTGAGTGTGAGAAGTAATCTCAATCGTAGATCACTTTTGAGATTAGAAATAGATTATAACTCGTGATTATAAAAGCAAGGCTAGGAGAATGAGGAAGACACATTCACATAGAGATAGCAAAGAAGGACTTTTTCTAGTGTGGAGTCTCCAAGGTCACACTCAGGAGTAGAGAATGACCTCTGCTCGAGTGCTTGGATCATGAAGTACAATGATTCAAGAGGACCAAGGATTACACTTGACAGGTTGTGTTGAAGGAGTCGACACAAAGTATTGGATCACAAAGGATTGTGATTCAAGATCTTGGATAGGTGGAGAAGGACTTCTCTCTAGAGATCAGGTTAAGGAGAAGAGATAACAGAGGCTTACTTAGTTTCAGTCTGAAGAAGCCATAGGAGACTGTCGGATTGTACGGAACTTGTCGTACAAGTTTTCCGTACGAATACGTGGTTCACAGTGTAGACAGTCGCGTATATACACGATTCACAAGAAGAAAATCGTGCATGCCTCGAAAAACATGCCAAAACTGATCATACAGCAGGTTAGTCTGCAGTTGTATTTCTCTCGACGGGCCATTATCCCTATTACGGGAGCCCTGATTTTAGCATAATAAAATCATTCTCGGCACTGATTTTCCCTCCAAGGTTTTTTCAGGGGTTTATACGTGAAATTTTTGGTGTTCTTATGTATTTGATTTGGTTTACTTATTTATGCTTCCGTTGCATGTTTAGTTGATTACTCAGCTGTGCTTTTAGTAGATAAAGTGTTTTTGTTTTGAGCTAAATGTCAGGTATTGAGTAGGAGAAATTTCAACATGGTATCAGAGCAAGGTTGCTCTGGGAGGAAACCAAGTGCACAATGGCAGATCTATGAGATTTGAGTGACCAGGGAAGAGATCAAGTTCAGATCTAGGGTTACAGGAGCAGATCTATGGGATTAGGAGTGCCGAGGTGGGTGCTTGAAGGAATAAGCACAGATCCATAGGAGATCTTAGCAGATCTATAAACCAATAGGCAGAAATCGAAGGACTGACTTCTGGGAAACAACAGTAAAGAGGCAGTTTCAGCAGGGTGGTTTGCTGAGCAATGGGAGGAGGTCGGGCAGTCAGCAAGGAGATCTCAGATAGGTGGAGAAGGACTTCCATCTAGAGATCTGAGCCACATGAGAGCACATAGGAGCAGAGAAGGACTTTTTCTCAGGTGTCTGTGTCATCTACTTAGGAGCAAAGATGGATTTTTGCTCAAGTGTTTGAGCCACGAAGAATAACGACTCAAAGGGATCTCAGATGGGTGAAGGAATTAGGGGATGACAAATCTATTAGAGTCAGTGACTCATAGATAGAGAAAAGGAATTTTGCTCACAGAGATCTTAGCACAGGGTGAAGAAGGAATTTCACCTAGAGATCTAATCAGTCTGAAGGGGAAGGAGGCACAGCAGACAGATCTGGTAGCACATACAGATTTGGGCAGCAGAGCAGTTGCAGGTAAAAATTCGTACAACAGCAGCAAAGGTGCTCAATTGCAGGCGTTGGTTGTTTCTCAGTGGGAAAAAATACACATAGAATGAGATAGTAAGATCTCATAGAGTGGGTGGAGAAGGACTTTCATCCAAGTGTGTAGGAAGGGGTTTGAGGAAAGGAGCATAGGGGCAGCACGGAAGATAGCAGCCAGCAAGATCGAAGGACTCATCTTGAGGTAGGCTATTTGTTGCATTATATTATTCCTCAGGTGGACCATTATCCCAAGAAGGGAGCCCGGGATTTTATTTTAATTAAATCAACTAGAGCTAGAAGCACGGGAGCTATTTAGCAGTCTGACGGAGGACTCGGGGACCCATGTGGAGCTTAGTGATGATGCCAAGTATGCAATGAAGGGGAAGGGAAATATCATGTTCTAACTTGAGTCAAGAGGTTCGTTAGAGGCCCACGATGTGCTTTTTCTACTAGAACTAAAAAAGAACTTGCTCTCAGTTTCAGTTTTTGAGGACATGGGTTTTGCAGTTACTTTTCAGAGAGGGAAAGTACTCATATGTTCAGAGGGAGCTAGCCCTGACACAACAGTGAGCATTGTTGTCAGAGAGGGCAGGTTATACAGGTTGTTGGACCAGCCTGTAAGACGATTCAAGGAGATATTGGATCATGGACTGATGTCAGTGACAGAGGATGAGGAGTAGGAGGCTCTTAAGGGTATGCAACCTAAGGATGGGCAGAGTTCATGGACTTCTAGTATGGGGAGTAAACCTTCAGATGGGAAGAGGGAGTTAGCCCCTTCTAGTTCTGTCAAGAGACTGAATTGGTACGAGATGACATTGATGGATGCTCAAGAGCAGGAAGCTTCTAGGAGCAAATTGAGGAAGAGCGAGCCTTCGATGAAGGTTCCAAAGTTCGTGGCATTGATATATAGTGTCATCAATTTCAAGACTTCCAATATTCAAGGAGTAACTAACCAACAGGGTTGGAGGAATGTCAGTATGCAGGATGATGTGTGTGACATTGTACCAGATTCAAAGGTAGAACCAGTTCTAGGTGGCTCTTCAAGGGGCAACTGACCAACAGGGTTGGAGGAATGTCAGTATGTAGGATGATGTGTGTGACATTGTGCCAGAGTCATAGGTAGAACCAGTTCCAAGTGGCTCTTCAGGAAATACCTTCTTTTCTAAGAGGGAGTGTTGATGTTAGTGGTAGCAACGGACAAGTATTTCCACACAATTCTATGTGTCTAGACGTGTGGAAATCATCCAAATATTTCTACTCTTGAATTTACTTTAATTAAAGGAATTATTAAAGTAAATTGCTTTTATTAATTAATTTTGTAATTAGTTAATTGAGTTATTTAAGAAACATGCTAAAAGTACTTAGCATGCAAAATGTAATCTAAATCTAAAGTGAGTGTGAGAAGTAATCTCAATTGTAGATCACTTTTGAGATTAAAAATAGATTGTAACTAGTGATTATAAAAGCAAGGTTAGGAGAAGGAGGACAGATTCACATAGAGATATCAAAGAAGGACTTTTGATAGTGTAGAGTCTCCAAGGTCACACTCAGGAGTAGAGGAGGACCTATGCTCAAGTGCTTGGATCACGAAGTATGGTGATTCAAGAGGACCAAGGATTACACTTGACAGGTTGTATTGAGGAAGTCGACACAGAGTATTGGATCACAAAGGATTGTGATTCAAGATCTTGGATAGGTGGAGAAGGACTTCTATCTAGAAATCAGGTCAAGTAGAAGAGAGAACAAAGGCTTACGCAGGTGGGTTTCAATCTGAGGAAGCCACAAGAGAGTCTTGGATCGTACGAAACTTGCATACAAGTTTTTCGTACGAATACGCAGTTCAAACTCTAGACAGTCACGTATATACACGAATCACAAGAAGGCGAATCGTGTATGCCTCGAAAAGCATGCCAAAATTGGTCGTACAGCAAATCAGACCTTGCCAGGTTAGTCTGCAGTTGTATTTCTCTCAATGGGCCATTATCCCTGTTACGGGAGCCCTGAGTTTAGCATAATAAAATCATTCTCAGCACTGGTTTTCCTTTCGGGGTTTTTCCAGGGGTTTATACCTGAAAATTTTGGTGTTCTTATGTGTTTGATTTGGTTTCATTATTTATGCTTTCGTTGCATGTTTAGTTGATTAATTAGTTGTGCTTTTAGTAGATAAAGTGATTTTGTTTTGAGATAATTGTCGGGTGTTGAGTAGGAGAAATTTCAACACGGTATCAAAGCATACCAAGGGTTGACTTCAAGAATATCAATAGAGCATACATTGCAAGTCCACATTCTTCCTTCCTTGGTTCTTTTTGCTTCCTTTTCCACACCTTTGTGTATTCTTCTCTATTCTTGGTAAGAACATCTTCCATGTTTTGTTTAGGAGACTTTATTATGTTGCTTCTACAGTCACGTGCTATGTGCCCATAGTTATTGCACTTATAACATTCAATATTGTAATCAAGTAGGGGAGCAAATGAATTGTAATTTCTATCAACAAACCCATGAGAACTTCTTGTTGCTCACATAATCATTCTTTGAGGTCTTATACGAACCTCTATTTCTGTCTCTCACATGATCACTTCTTGCATAAGCTCTACAATTTAGTGCTTTATGAC
>ML791800.1:24535-37749 GCA_009831015.1 Picea engelmannii
CAACACTTTAGTAAGAATATTATAGTCCTAGGGAAGTGCGCATTACCCATCTAATACTTGGAGTTAACTTACTTCACTTATTTAGTGAATTTCCATAATTAACAAATTCTTACCCAGTTAGGACTTTAGTTCCATTCTTGGACTCTAGTCTTATTCTAGGATATTTTTTCTATTATGGAATGCATGTTGACTTCATGTAGAGTTCTCACTAAGTTCACACCTATATTTTTGACCTTTTCTTATTATTATCAACTTTTGACTTTAATTAATTGTTGCTATTGGGAGAAGTTATTTTTTTACTTAAGCATGCACATGGAAATCCCAGCCTAGTGTGCATTAATCCTCATCCAGAGAGTCCTATATATTGTACTCATTATCAAAGATTAATACATTGTGATTAGAGTTGATTTCTTAGTCTCTTATGTGTGAATATGTATTCTATTTTTCTCTCTCCTCTCTCTCTTTTGCAATTAGCTAGTGTAGTATTTCCTTCTCATAATTAGGTTTTGGATTGTGGTTTAATATTACATGGTATCAGAGCCATTATTGTAAGGGAGTATTCACTTTTATTGCAGGTTTATATATCAGATTGGACATCCCATAGAGAACTATGAATCAACCATCTTCTTCAGTGATCTTGACACCTTTCAACTATTTTGAGTGGAAGTCCAATATAGAGCTTCTACTTCGAAGCAAGGGTTTGTATATAATCACCAGGGGGACTAGGGTTGAGCTTACTTCAACCATTGAGAAATCAAAATAATTCAACATAATGGATGAATTCTATAGGAGATTGTGCTTGAGAATCTCCCCAGATCTCGTCTTTCATGTCGATACTTGCAGGACTCCTAACGATTTTTGGACAAAGTTTAAGGATTTCCTAGGAAAGCAAGACAATATAAGAGGTCATCATCTAGAGAATGATCTACATGCATTGAATCCAAGAGATTTCGAGACCCTACAGGAATACTTGTGTAATTTTAAAAATGTGATTTCTCATGTTAAGGATTGTGGAATTGATAAGAAAGATGAATAATTAATCTTTTCAATTCTAACAAAACTAGGACCAAAGTATTCTGTCTAAACTTCTTCTTTTTATACTATCAGGTTAGCTATGGGGTCTACATGGAAGATTCCATTCCTATATGATTTCATGGAGTCACTTATCCATGAGAAAAAAAATCTCATCCAAATAGGGGCACTTAAGAATTCCAAGCCCCATGGGATTACATCTCAAGGAAGTTCAAAGAAGAATAAGCAGAAGAACAAGGATAAGAAGGACCAAGAGAATAAGAAGGAAGGTAAACAAAAGTCAACAAATGAGAGTTTGAGTTCCAAGGCATTGAAAGGAAAGAAGGATAAGACAAAGTGTTCCTATTGTAACAGGGGGTTCCATCTTGAGAGTTATTTCATGAAAAATACCATAGATCTCATGGAACCAACACTTGATCAACATCACCTAGAGGATTGTATTCCAGATAATGAAAGGAAAAATCCATCATTAGAAAGAGGTAATTTTCATGCATTACTTTCTATTTCATATTCTCCTAATGCTTCGGTGTTTGATTCATGGGCTACCCATCACATGTCCTCATTGGATATACTTTTCTCATACTTGGAGACTTGTTCCGGACCACCGATATTCATGGGAGATGATTCTCCTATAGAGGTGTGAAGTAGGGGTATATTTGATCTAGACCATGGATGCTTTGATGATGTACTTCATGTTCTAAAGCTTTCATTGAATCTTCTCTCTATGTATCAAATCACTCATTTAGTTTTAGGGAAGAAGGTGGAGTTCACTTCGGACTCAGTTATTATTTCTAACTTGTTAGATGGTTAAAAAATTGTCATTGGTGAGGTTAATCACCATTCCAGGTTGTACACCTTCTCTCACTTTATTCATAAATACGATTAAGTATCTCTTCTAACACATGTTAATGAAGAGTCTAGATTGTGGCATGAGAGGTTTAAGCATCTTAATTTTAAATATTTAGATAATCTTAGTAAGTGTGGAATGGTAGATGGATTACCCTACATTCCATACACATATGGAGTTTGTCAGGGCTGCATACTAGGCAAACATCCTGAGGAGAAGTTCAACATAGGTAAAGTATGGAGGGCATCATCAATTCTAGATTTGGTTCATAGTGACATTACAGGTCCTTTCCCACACCCATATATCAATAAATATAAGTATGTTCTTACTTTCATTGATGGTTTTTCGAGATATACATGGGTATACTTTATCAGATTAAAATATGAGGTATTTGAGTGTCGTAAATATTTCAAGCATCCAGTTGAAAACCAAACATGGAAGAGGATTAAAAAGGTTCGTATAGATAATGGAGGAGAGTATGTGAATACATATGTTGAACATACTTTTTTAGAATTGGGTATAGATTTTCAACACATAGTTCCATATACTCCACAACAGAATGGGGAGGTGGAGAGAAATAACAAAACATTGAAAGAAATGACCAAGTGTATGTTGCGGGCTAGAGCACTACCTCCAAAGTTATGGGCTGAAGCTATCAATTGTGCAGCCTACATTCATAATATACTTCCTCATAAATCGTTCAATGGAGTCACTCCATATGAGGCTTGGAGTGGGAAGAAACCAGAAGTCACTCACTTCAAAATTTTGGGTTCCTGTGCATGGGCTAGGATTCCTTCCGATAGGAGGAAATCTATGGAAGCTTAGAGTAAGGAATGTGTTTTTTCTAGATATCTAGAGGGAGTGAAGGGATACATATTATTATATACTACTTCATATACATGATTCATTCAAAGGAGTGTTAAGGTTGAAGAGGGTCCTTCACAGGTACTTCTGGAGCAGTCCACACCTCCATCTCCACCGCCACTAGTTGCGGAACTTCGTGAGACTTATTCCGATAAGATTTTTGATAAGATATATGAATATGATATATATGATATTTTTTATCAACAACAAGAAGTTTCAGGTCTAGAGAATTGACTATGATGGCCATAATAGACTCTTCAGGTAGCAGGTGATCTAGTGGGTGATCCTGTCGATCCACGGAGAACCAAATCTCAGTTTGTGGAGCCTCCGCAAGATTTTATTACCATGGATCCATTACTACCAATTTATTGTTATATGGTACTTGTATCAGATCCTTGATATTATGTAGAGGCTAAAGGAAACCCCCATTGGGAGGAAGCTATGAAAGAGGAGTACACTTCTCTGATAGAGAACAATGCACGGGAGTTGGTTCCTCTACCTTCCAACAAGAAGCTTGTTAGATGTAAGTGGATTTTCAGGAGAAAGAGGGTTTCTGATGGATACATTACAAATTATAAGGCCCACTTAGTAGCTAAAGTTTTCTCATAGGTACAAGACATTGACTATGAGAATAATTTTGCACCAGTTGCAAAAATTGATTCCATTCAATTATCTCTAGCTATTACAACAACTAGAAGGTGGGAGGTACAAAATATGGATGTGAACAATGCATTCTTACATGGAGACATTAATGAAGAGATATATATGGAGCAAATAGAGGGATATGTTCATGATCCATCATTAGTTTGTAGGTTGAGGAAGTAATTGTATGGACTTAAACAAGCACCTCGAGCATGTTATGCTAAAATGAACTCTTATCTTCTCTCTAGAGGTTTTCTTAGATGCAAATCAGATTGTGATGTGTATATGATAAGGAACACATATTTTATTTTACTGATAGTTCTATATGTATACGATTTAATCATCACAGGGAGCTCAACCTCCTCCATTGATGTAGCGAAGACTGCTTTGCATGACAAGTTTTCTAAGATATATATGGGATTGCTACATTACTTTCTTGGTCTTGAAATCAAATAGAATGATTCAAGAATCAAGATGTATCAGTCCAAGTATGTCAGAGATCTACTTGATAGGTTTTAGATGACAGATTTCAAGACATCTCCAACACCCTTTCAGTTAAGGGTTAGACTAGAGGATGTCGGTGCATCACCTTTGGTTGATTGTACTAGATATCGACAAATTTTGGGGAGTCTTCTCTACCTTATGTTATCACATGCTATTTTGCATTAATTTTTCCAAAGCATATTTTCCTTGTGCTATCTTTCCACTCAGATTTTAAAACTTTTTCACCAGCTCCGTCAAGCTCACATCACCTAAATCCTTCACTCGACTAATCATCCAAAATATTCATGTCCTCCATGAGTAAAAAATTGGCAAATATCCCAAACCTATATCTAGCCTTAATGCTTATCTAAATCCCTCGGTTCCATCACTTCATTCATTTTTACCCTTATTATCATATTCCCGTTGAAAATTAAAATATTAATTTTATTAAGCTCAAGCACCCTTATCCTGTCCACAAAGTCATGTGATAAGCCTCATATGCCCAAAGTCCTTAGAAAATGGAAAAACGGGTTTATTATTATTGATATAAATATTTTTATATTAAAATATTTATATTAATATTTAATTCATGACCTCACGTCAAATCATGGGTACGAATCTCAATTTTTAACATTGAAAAGTCAAAGGGTGGATGGAGGGTGCATATACATTTCAGAGGTTGAAAGTAAACAGAGGTTGATTTTGGAAAGCGAGCTGAAATTTAACCGATTGTTTTTGGTCCGGGAGACATGTTCTTATGTGATGCATTTCGGGGGTAAAAGTGGTGTGGGTTAAAACCACTCCTCCCAAGCCCGAAATACTATGGAAAACATTTAATATATGATTTGTCTTCATAAATATGAGGGATATTTATATGCCTTTCAATACTAATCTTGGAATTTCCAACAAATTTCTTCCTCACGGTGGAAAATTTTCACAGAGGTAAAAATTAAAGAGATTAATGTTTATTTCCATGGAAAAGAATTAAATGAGAAAATGCACATGAAAGGAAGATTTGGATAATTGTTTATCCAAAGTTTTTACAGAAGTAAAAGAAGAAGATTAAAAGTATTTTACCAAAGATGGTAACCAAGACATGGTTTTCAAAACCATGGGAAACAAACCAGTAAATGGTTTTCACAATGAAATGGTAAATTGGAAAAAACGAGACACAATAAATGATTTTCACAGTGAAATGGTAAATTGGGAAAACAAGACATGGTTTTCAAAACCACGGGAAGCAAGCAATAAATGGTTTTTCAAAACCATGAGCATGAGTTAAAATATGGAAATTTAATTCTACAGGATCAAAAATATTTGGGAATTATTTTTATTCAAATATATTATTCCCAAATATTTAAGGAGAATATGGATACATGAAATTAGATTTGAAAGAGTACAAGTGACATTTCAAAGAGAATGTGGAAGAGGAAGGAGCTGAAGCGTCAGAGGAATCAATAGTTGGATCATGAAATGTTTTTCTGTTAATCATTATAGTCATTTATCATACCAAAACTGTCATTTGTAATCATTGTACTCAGTTTTAGAAGCTGAAACGTTTCATTTCAATTATTGTAATCGGTTTCACACCGAAGAAACTCGAATTGTATAAGTATTAGAAGTTTCAAATGTATTAATGTTGGCAGAAGTGCAAGGGCACAATTCTGATTGTTCTGAACTCTATTGCAATTTTTCTCGAGCTGAATGGAATACATATGCAAAAGATTTTGAAGTCTCTATGAAAAGATTCTAATGGTGGTGATATGAGTTTTTTCTTCTTTCATTGTATGTATTTATTGTGTTCTTTAATTCCATTTACACTGTCTTCTATTTAAATTGGATAGTCAAAGGCCCAGAAGTCATCTTGTGATGCTCTCGGCTGAAGAAATTTAAACTGTGTGTATTTCTTCCTAACTAATTCAGAATTCATTTCATTAATGCTCTGATGCATTTACTTTTTTTTCCCCTTTTTTCCTCTAACACTCTGCAAATTTCAATTTACAACTCAGATTTATTGCCTCATTTAGCCTTTATCCTCTAGAGAGTTCTATTGGTCAGTCAGTGTTTTCATTCATTTTCAGAAGTTTGACTCCATAGCCCTGAATGTTCCTCCCATTCCTTGCCAACAAATGTATACAAAAACCCCCCAAAACAAACAAAATCTAGCCATCGATCGCTAAAGAAACATCAAGTGACATGAGAGTTCCCTCTCTGAGATGAGCAGACTAGTACCTAGCTCTAAAGTTGGTTGAAACAATTACCTCTGTCATTTGTTTATCAGTCAAATAAATTTATAGAGTGCTAACATTCTGGCGCCGTTTCCGGGGAGTGAAAGTGAAATATTCCCTGGGAGAAATGACAAAGTTCATATCTGAGTAATCATGGTGAAAATTATTCAGACACAATAATATTTTACATCGTTCACCTGGCGACTCCATTTTCAAGAATCTAGAATTCAAATTTTTCATGGTAACTCCACTACCCAAAGACTCAGTAGTCTAAAGATTTTATTGGCGACTCCACTCAAGCTTCAAATGCGATTGAGAGACTCCAATGGAAGATGAGATCTATTGACAAAGGTATGAAAGGACATCATGGGAGAAAACAAGTACGTCAACTTGAGTTTTTTTCCAAGACATAATATTTTTTTGTTAATAATTACCTTTTGTCCTTTCTTGAACATGCTAAACAAATTTTTCTTTACCTGCTACATTCAAATGATGATCATGAGAATATTGCAATTGTATATCCTCCTCTTAAAGTTGTACATATGTCTCCTCATTGTATCATTGATTTTGATCAAAATTTTCCATCTGAGCCATGTGATGACCATAATCAAGTTGATGAGCCTCATGAAACCAAGGCTGATATTTCACCTCTTGCACTTGATCCAACAGCCTCCAAGATTCATCATAGATACATACCCTTAAAATTACCTCACATCCTTCATGATTTTCCTCCAAATCACTATAAGCACCTACCTGTGTTTGATGGAGAACTTGATGCCATCACAACTGAAAAACACATTCAAGATTTTGAATATTTTATGGAGTTGTTTGATATTGATCATGATGATGTTTGTATGAGGGCCTTCTCTCAATCCTTGAAAGGGGATACCAAAGACTGGTTTAAAAACTTGCAACCAGAGAAAATTAGTTCATGGGAGGAATTGAAGAATGTATTTTTGAAGTTTTGGGGCAAGAATAAATCTTTGGATCTATAGCTTACAGAGTTCTATGCCTTAAAAAGGCAGAGAAATGAAACTATTTCTACATTTAGTAGAAGGTTTTTCAGTATTTATTACAATTTGTCCAAAGAGATTCAACCCACTAAAGCTGCTGCCATGCTCCATTATACAACTCTTCATCCAAATTTGTCTTTCCTCCTGATGGAAAGAAGACCTAAGTCCTTATAGCAAATGTTTAATGATGCTCAAGATATTCAACACAATATCCAAGCATGCAAACATATTCAAAATGAGGAGTTGGATGTTAAAGAACATGACAGTGAATATAAACATAAAACAATTGATTTGAATCTTGAGGAGAGAGTTAATAATATCATAGGCCCTCTTGAAGTTTTAAATGCTAATGATTTTGCAAAGGATTATATTCCACTTATTGAAAGAGAAGGTGCTAATTTAGCTTCTGATCCATCCCATGATAAGCACGGGGCTGATTGTTTTATATATTTATGTGTAGATAGTTAAGAAGATGAATTTGCAAATCATCTTGTTAAAGAGCAGGTTGATGTTATGAGATTTTACTTGTTAGATGACGTTGCAGATGTTGTTGATTTTCCTATATATGATGAATATGTTGATTATTGTAATGTTGACTTCCTAGAACAACCAACTGCATGTTCTCTGTAACACCCTATTTCCCCCAGTCTGTAAAAATAACTATACTGGCCAAGAACTATGGCAAACTCAAAGATGTGAATGTGTGATTTGAATGGACCTTAGTAAAAGGTCAATGAATGTAAATAATGTTATGAATATATGTTATAGGACTGCTGAGAGGGGGATGTGCTAAAAAAGAGACCACGATGGCTGAATAAAGGTGGTGGAAGGAACCTGGAATGGTGGCGTTAACTTCCACCGAACCAAACCGTATTTGGTCTTCACTGGCCCGGAGAACCAAGAGCGGCTCGCTGGCCCCGAAATGAATTACTTGCCAGGTTGGTAGGTGAAGAGGCTCCTCATGAGTTAATGAGGGATGGGGATGAACTTCCCATCCGTGGAAGCCTCAGACCTGACCATTGCGAGGAAGTTTGTGCCACACGCAACCTCGTCGGAAAAAGAAAAGGCAGGAAAGAGGTGTGGGAAGGGGGGGTCAGTCGTGACAGAGATCGCAAGAGGGGAGAAATAGGAGAAACTATGGAATAATATATAGAGTGATTGATGAGTAGAGAATAAGGAGAGTAACCTTCGTCCTCTGACGAACAGAGACTCAGTATCACAACATCGTGGTGTATCTCGGGGGTGGCTAGTGGTAAATCCATTCGGAGTCGTTGAGCCTACGGTTGGGTGGAAACGAGCACCCTCTCAATAGTTGCATCACACCTGGTGTTTTTCTGATAAGTGTTATATCTTGTATCTTGAATTTAAATATTCTGATATGTATGCTCATGGTTTGTGAAATTATGAATGATTTCTGTATAAGACTGTCTGTATGGTGTTTGATCAGAAATGGTGGCTGCATGCTTATATTGGAAAGACCACATATGAATTACATATATATTAATATTTATATATATGTATATTTTGAACAGATTTAGTATTCAAGTTTGTTCTCGGGAAATCTATTCCCTTATTTTATCTCAAGTAATTCCCTGGATATATCTTCCCACAGGGACAACCTTTTTAAAGTTTACCCAAGAATCTGTCGGAGGATTTTATGGTGTAAGTCTGAAAAACCCTGCACAAGAGAGAATGGTCCTCTTAGACTTAGGACATTTCGACATTTCAGCACCTGGGGTACCTAAGTGCGAGTTCCCTTGTACTCGCAAGTCCCGAAACCCCGATTCACGAAAACCCGAAATGACGACGTATGGATAAGTTAGGACATTTCGGTGTTTCAGTACCCGGAATACCCAAGGGCGTATTCCCTTGTACTCACAAGTCCCGAAACCCCAATTCAAGAAAACCCGAAATGACGACATATGGATAAGTTAGGACATTTCGGTGTTTCGGTACCTGGAATACCCAAGGGCGTATTCCCTTGTACTCTTAAGACCCGAAACCGTGATTCACAAAAACCTGAAATGACAACGTGTGGATAAGTTAGGACATTTCGGTGTTTCGGCACCCAGAATACCCAAGGGGGTATTCCCTTTCACTCACAAGTCCCGAAACCCTGACTTGCGAAATCCCAAAATGGTAACAATATGGAGAAGTTATAAGATCTCGGAGTTTCGGTACCCGGGATACCTAGAGGCGAGTTCCTTGTACTCGCAAGTCTCGAATCCATGACTCACAAAATTCCGATGGGGTGTAATGTCGAAATAGATGCACAGGTTAAGAGTTGGTACTTCAGAGTTTCGGCTCCCAAAAGATCTAGATGCGAGACCTCCTATCTGTGCACATCGTGAATCCCCGATCCGTGAAACCTCGAATTTTGGTCGAGGGTATGACGAGTGGGTGTATCGGTTTTTCGGTACTCGGGAAATCAAAGAATGTGACTTTTTGTCCTCTTGTATCGCGAAGTCCTAACTTGCAAAATCCCGATATGGCATAGTGTGAATTGGATCGGTGTTTCGGCGTTTCGGTACCCGAAAGACACAAGGGTAAGTTTCCCCTGTACGCACCAGCCCCGAAATCTCGATAGGCGAAATGAAAAATGGCTGAGTACGTATAGCCTTGGGTGTTTTGGGCATTTCAGTACCCAGGACCCGGGACCCCAAAGGACAGTTTTTGTTTCTTGTACCTACTAGATGCGAAGTCCTGATGGGGAAAGTTTCGATATGGCGTAGTGTGCGAAGTCTTGATTCTTCAGAGTTTAGAGTTTGGTATTTCAGAGTTTCGGCTCTCGGAGGATCTGGGTACGAGACCTCCTATCCTCGCACATCCCGAAATCCCGATATGCGAAACCCTGAGATGACCTAGTGCGCATAAATCTGGTACTTTGGTGTTTCGGCTCCCGGAGTACCGAAGGGCATGAATAACTTGACGATTTATTCTGCGAAAAACCCAAATGGGTGAAATCCCGAAATNATATATATATATATATATATATATATATATATATATATATATATATATATATATATATATATATAGGATATGCAGATTTCGGAGTTCCGGCTCCCGGGAGACCCAAGTGTGATACCTCCTGTCATCGCACCTCCCGAAATTCCAGTATGCAAAATCCTGAAGGGTAGAGTACCTGGACTTAACCTGGGTTGTTGTTAATCTCGTTAAGCGGTTATATCTGTTTCAGGTTTCAGCCCTTCGAAAGATAAGAGAGAAAGGGAAATACATGCATCGCGATTTCCCGAATCACAAAAGCTGACGAGCACCTCTCCGATAAGGCATGTGGTCATAGCCGCCGATCATATGAGTATGGATAAGGGATGGAAGGGTTTGTATTAGGCCCTGTAGGGATTCACGAAATTTCGTTCCACGGAGAAAAGAAGAAAAAATGTCGAAAAATTTCGAATTCCATAGTGGGTATGTTACAAAGTGGTATCAGAGCATGGTTACAACACTTGGCCTGCTTGGGCTCATGAACGGGTTGTGCAGAGACTCCATTCAGAGTACTGTTAAAAGGAGTAACTCCTTATCTTGACCCCCTCAATTAAAAGTTGAAGTTAAGAATGAAAACCCCTATTTTGTGTGTGCATGAGAAAAAAATATGAGTTTATGTACTGGTTATAAATGAATATGAACATTGACTAACAACCAACATTTTTCCTTTTGCACACAAGCGAAAGATCAACCGTTGGAAATTGTAGACGTATAGAATGG
The DNA here is from genome assembly GCA_009831015.1 of Picea engelmannii. Taxonomy (NCBI): domain Eukaryota; kingdom Viridiplantae; phylum Streptophyta; class Pinopsida; order Pinales; family Pinaceae; genus Picea; species Picea engelmannii. The sequence goes on from ML791800.1 coordinate 35,371, forward strand.
TGACTCACCAAGAGGTGGGGGAAGGCTCCCACAATAGAGACAAAGAGTCTGACGAAAGAAGGGCAGTAGGGACCCCTCCATATCTAGCCGAGACTATGAGGAGCCTCATGGTTTAATTACAAAGCTGCAAGGTTGACAATGAGAGGATGATGAAAGAACAAGAGAAGCAAACAGAAATTAACATAGTTTTACTGTAGAGCCTATCCGACCTACAAAGACAAATGCAACATGAACCTGAGGTACATAAACATGGTCATATTAGTGGCCACACTGAGAGGAACACCTCAAAAAAGGTCCATCCTAGAGGTAAAGGACAAGCGACAGACGATTCCTTTGGAAAGGAAGCTGGCGGTTCGGAGGGCTCTTCAAGCAGCAGAACTAGTTCTTATTCCCGAAGAAGAGAGAAGAAGCGAAAACTTTCCAAGGGTCATAAATTCGAAGAATTTAGAAAGGCCAAACCACCCTCCTTTGACGGTGAAATAAAGAAGGGAGAGGAAGTAGAGGCCTGACTGCTTGGACTAAAGAAGTATTTCAGAGTCCATGACTTCTCAGAAAATTTGAAGGCCCGAGTGGCCACCTTCAACTTGAACGGAAAGGCTTCCATTTGGTGGGAAGACCTTAAGAATGTGAAAGGGGTTTACGAAGAGGACCTGTCTTGGGAACGGTTTGAGAAATACTTTCGGAATAAGTATCTGTCGGAAAAATATTTCGACGAAAAGACTAAAGAATTCTATGAACTCAAACTGGGGCAACTCACTATAGAGGAATATGTCAGTAGATTCCTCAATTTGTTGAGGTATGTACCTTATATAAAGGCAGAAAAGGTAAAGGTGCAACATTTCATCAACGGACTACCTAAGGACTATCGGAACAGAATTGAATTTGATCAGCCAAAGACCCTAGAAGGCACTATCCAAAAGGCAAGATATTGTCATAAAAAGTTTGGACATCGGACAGAACCTCTCGAAGGCTGGAAACTGAAGAATAGTTTAGGATTTCAGAGAAAAGGGATTAAATCCCTAAGATTTAAGAACTATAATAAGAACTCAAGGATGAGCTTCCCAACCCAGAGTGTACACCAACAGAACTTTCCCTCCTTGAGCGGAAATAAAACTTCTGGGTCTGTACCAGTGAAGGCTGATAACCCAAAGAGAGAACCTTTGAAATGTTGGGGTTGCGGAGAAGAACATCTATTGAGAGACTATCCACACCGACAATATAATAGTCGGAGAATTTACAACATCCAGGAAGCTACCACCGTCAATGATGTGGCCAGGAGTGTGCCGCAAATTTATGCAGCTTTGGATAATAACCAAGCTGACCACCAAGCTTCAGTGGTGGAAATAGAAAGTATGATTTCTAACCATATAGTGTCTATTCTGATTCACCCTAGTTCAAACTTGAGTTATATAGCCCCTAAGACTGTTGATAAGTGTAAACTACAACCACCTAAACCTACCAAGCCATAGTTGGTACAGTTAGCCAATGACACCAAAAGAAGGGTAGCAGAGGCCATACTAGCCTGCCAATTAATGTTGGGTGAATTCCCCACCCAAGTAACCCTTAACATATTACCCCTAGGATCGTATGATCTATTGATTGGTATGGACTGGCTAGCTGCCCATAAAGCCAGATTGGACTATTACCATAAAACCTTAGAATGTGTAAGTAAAGAAGGAAAAAGGATAACCCTTCAAGGGATCCGAAAACCTGTCTCGGTAAGACAATATTAGCTTTACAAATGAGAAGGTATTGCCAAAAAGGATGTCCCCTATATGCAATACAGGTGTTGAAAACAATTGAAGGCGACAAACCAAGCCTTGAAGACAACCCTACCTTGAGAGAATACAAAGATGTATTTCCGAAAGAGGTACCAGGTCTACCTCCGAGATGGGACATTGACTTCTTGATAGAACTTGCACCGGGAGCGGTGTCGGTGTCTAGGACACCCTACCGGATGAGCACACCTGAACTAGTTGAACTCAAATTGCAATTGAGAGAAATGATGGATAAGGGCTATATCCGGCCCGGTGTGTCTCCATGGGGAGCACCAGTCCTATTTGTGAAAAATAAGAACGGTACCCTTAGACTGTGTATAGATTATAGACAACTCAATAAGGTAACTATAAAGAACAAGTACCCCTTGCCCAGGATCGATGACCTATTCGATCAATTGGGGGGTGCATCTATTTTCTCAAAGATTGACTTGAGGTCGGGATACCATCAAGTCTGAATCAAGGGTGAAGACATCCATAAAACTACCTTCCGGACGAGGTATGGTCACTATGAGTTTGTGGTAGTGCCATTTGGGTTAACCAATGCCCCTGCCACTTTCATGTGCTTGATGAACAATGTACTCAGCAAATTCCTAGACAAATT
>ML791800.1:45338-66223 GCA_009831015.1 Picea engelmannii
TCAAGCTCCCATCACCTAAATCCTTCACTCAACTAATCATCCAAAATAGTCATGTCCTCCATGAGTAAAAAATTAGCAAATATCCCAAACTTATATCTAGCCTTGATGCTTATCTAAATCCCTCGGTTCCATCACTTCATTCATTTTTACCCTTATTATCATATTCTCGTTGAAAATTAAAATATTCATTTTATTAAGATTAAGCACCCTTATCCTATCCACAAAGTCATGTGATAAGCCTCATATGCCCAAAATCCTTAGAAAATGGAAAAAAGGGTTTATTATTATTAATATAAATATTTTTATATTAAAATATTTATATTAATATTTAGTTCATGACCTTGTGTCAAATCATGGGCACGAATCTCAATTTTTAACATTGAAAATTCAAAGGGTGTATGGAGGGCACATATACATTTTAGGTGTTTAAAGTAAACAAAGGTTAATTTTGGGAAGTGGGCCGAAATTTAACCCGTGGTTTTTGGCCGGGGAGAAGTGTTCTTACGTGATGCATTTCGGGGGTAAAAATGGTGTGGGTTAAAACAACTCCTCCCAAGTCCAAAATACTATGGAAAACATTTAATATATGATTCGTTTTCATAAATGTGCGGCATATTTATATGTGTTTAAATACTAATCCTGGAATTTCCAACAAATTTCTTCCTCACGGTGGAAATTTTTCACAGAGGTAAAAATTAAAGAGATTAATGTTTATTTCCATGGAAAAGAATTAAATGAGAAAATGGACGTGAAAGGAAGATTTGGATAATTGTTTATCCAAAGTTTTTACAGAAGTAAAAGAAGAAGATTAAAAGTATTTTACCAAAGATGGTAACCAAGACATGGTTTTCAAAACCATGGGAAACAAACCAGTAAATGGTTTTCACAGTGAAATGGTAAATTGGAAAAAATGAGACACATTAAATGGTTTTCATAGTGAAATGCTAAATTGGAGAAAACAAGACATGGTTTTCAAAACCACAGGAAGCAAGAAATAAATGGTTTTTCAAAACCATGAGCATGAGTTAAAATATGGAAATTTAATTCTATAGGATAAACAATATTTGGGAGTTATTTTTATTCAAATATATTATTCCCAAATATTTAAGGAGAATATGGATAGATGAAATTAGATTTGAAAGAGTACAAGTGACTTTTCAAAGAGAATGTGGCAGAGGAAGGAGCTGAAGCATCGGAGGAATCGATAGTTGGATCATGAAACATTTTTTTGTTAATCATTATAATCAGTTCTCATACCAAAACTGTCATTTGTAATCATTATACTCAGTTTTAGAAGCTGAAACGTTTCATTTCAGTTATTGTAATTGGTTGCACTCCGAAGGAAATCGAATTGTATAAGTATTTGAAGTTCTGAATTTATTAATGTTGGCAGAAGTGCAAGGGTACAATTCTGGTTGTTCTAAACTCTATTGTAATTTTTCTAGAGATGAATGGAATACATATGCAAAATATTTTGAAGTCTCTATGAAAAGATTTTAATGGTGGTGATATGAATTTTGTCTTCTCTCATTGTATGTATTTCCTGTGTTCTTTAATTCCATTTACACCGTCTTCTGTTTAAATTGGATAGTCAAAGGCCCAAAATTCATCTTGTGATGCTCTCGACTGAAGCAATTTAAACTGTGTGTATTTCTTCCTAACTAATTTAGAATTAATTTCATTAATTCTCTGATGCAATTAGTTGTTTTCCCCCTTTCCTATTACACTCTGCAAATTTCAATTTACAAATCAGATTCATTGCCTCATTTATCCTTTATCCTCTGGAGAGTTCTATTGGTCAGTTAGTGTTTTCATTCATTTTCAGTAGTTTGACTCCATAGCCCTGAATGTTCCTCACCTTCCTTGCCAACAAATTTATATAAAAAAACCCCAAAACAAACCAAAACTAGCCATTGATTTCCAAAGAAATACCAAGTGACAAGAGAGAGCCCTCTCTGAGCTAAGTAGGCTAGTACCCAGCTCTAAAATTGGTTGAAACAGTTATCTCTGTCATTTTTTTTATCAGCCGAACAAATTTATAGAGTGCTAACACCTCACACACTCTCGACCAGACATATCTTATGTAGTTGGATTGGTTTCCAGGTACAAGTAGGAGCCTCATGAGCTTCAGTAGAAGGCAACAAAGAGGATTCTTAGCTATGTCAAGGGGAGTACCAGTTTTGGTATACACTATGCAACAAGATCTTTCTTGGATCTTGTTGGTTACACAAACTCATATTGGGAAGGCGATAACACTGATCGCAAGTCCACTTCAGGATATGTCCTCTACCTTGGATCATGATCTATTTGTTGGTCAAGTAATAAGAAATAAAAAATTTCTTTATCATCAACAAAGGCAGAGTACAGGGGTCCATTGAATGTTACTACTCAAGCTATTTGGTTGCAACACTTTCTTATAGAGTTGGGAGTTCATTTTCACCATATGATAGTTATATGGTGTGATAACCAGAATACTCTCAAGTTGTATAGAGACCCAGTTCAGAGGCAATGGACCAAGCACATCGAGGTTCATATGCACTTTATTTAAGGATAGATTCAGGATGGATTCATTGATATGCAGTTCTGTCCATCTTCAGAGAAGGTGGTAGACATATCCACAAATCCTTTCACCGAACAAAAGTTTCTCTCATTGAGGAAAATTCTAGGAGTGAGGGATACATCAACTTAGAATTTGAACTTGTTATCATTATTTTCTTGTTAGCAACATATTTTGAGGGGGGATTTTGTTCCTATTGGGTTTTCCCTCTTTACATCACTTTTGTTCAGTTGTTATGCATCTGTACTTGTACATGAGTACCTAACATGGCTTCATATTTCTAGGAATCATCATTTTTCACACCCCAGTTGTGTTTCAGGGGAGGTGTTGGGGTATATTCTCAACTACATACTTAGTGACATATTCATTTTTTCCATTTTTCCTACTATTTAGGAGGACTGTTATTTATAGCATGCCTATTTATAACATGTTTATTTTTAGTCGATGGATTCCTATATGTAATACCATAGGAAAATACCATGGATTTCCAAAACCATGGGCTCATAAACCACCATTACGAAAATTCCTATTTTTTAGCTACCATTAGGCCAATTCCCATTTTTTAGCCACCATTACACAAATTCCTATTTTTTAGGAGATAATTCTTATTTCCTTAATTTTAGGAGATATTTCCTATTTCATGGATATAGAGCACACTTTAGTAAGAATATTATCCTCCTAGGGAAGTGCACATTACCCATCTAATACTTGGAGTTAACTCACTTCACTTATTTAGTGACTTTCCATAATTGGCAAATTCTCACTCAATTAGGACTTCAGTTCCATTCTTGGACTCTAGTCTTATTCTAGGAGATTTTTTCTATTATGGACCACATGCTGACTTTATGTAGAGTTTTCACTAAGTTCACATCTATATTTTTGACATTTTCTTATTATTATCAACTTTTGACTTTCGTTAATTGTTTCTATTGGGAGAAGTTACTTTTTTATTTGAGCATACACATAGAAATCCCAACCCAGTGGGCATTAATCCTCATGTGGAGAGTCCTATATATTGTACTCATTATCAAGGATTAATACATTATGATTAGAGTTGGTTTCTCAGTATGTTATGTGTGAAGATTGATTTTATTTTTCTCTCTCCTCTCTCTCTTTTGCAATTAGCTAGTGTAGTATTTCCTTCTCACAATTAGGTATTGGATTGTGGTTTAATCCTACAACTTCTACTTACTTTTGTTGTTACTTATCTTTTCCCTTATTCTTGTGTGGACATTGTGATGCATAATTCCCATGCTTATGACAATTGAAACACTTGATTTTACTCAAGACCTTATTCCTTAACTATGAGTATGAATCCTCATTCTTTTCCTTACCCTTATTGGGTCCTTTACCTCTACACTTATTTATTCGTCCAAATAGGGATAGGTTATCATCAACACCCTTCTTGTTGGATTTTGAATCCATCCGTGTCTCCTCCTGGATAAATTCATCCCACAACCTTTCAAAGTTAGGAGGGTTCTCATGAGCACAAATATCTTTGACAAATTGTTCCCATGAAACCAAGAATCTATTCAGTGCCATGTTCACTAGATTTGCATCTACAATGTTCTCCCCAACTGTTGCAAGTTGATCATGATCTACTTGAAATTCATAAGGTAATTGGTAACTGAATCTAATCTGGTCATTGTTCATGCTTGAAATCGTAACATTGGATACTATGCTCAGAAATGATTTTCAAGCTTTATTATTTAACTATATTAATAATATAGTAGTAGGTGGGACCCCTTGTTTAACTTATGGTACTATAATGGAGAAGCAACACTTATATTTTGTTTTTCTATGTATTGGTTGCGACACTGTTCCTACAACTCATTTGCTTCAAATCATGGTTAAAATACTTATGATAATATGTTTTGGGAAAGGTGATTAAAACAATGAACAATATGGTCTTGATTATCTCTCAYGAAATATGATTATGTTGCCTTTTGGATGAAAGAAATATGCTCCAGTTTTAATTTTGATATCGTATATTGTCCATARCAAAGCTTAGGTGATAACCTCGACCCTTGCTACTATTGTTATGCRCATTGGTTGAATTGCAATTTGGTTGTGTTCCTAGCAAGTTGTCATATGAGAAATATGGATAGTGGCAAGGGGTGGTGAACTTTGAAATATCGTGCACTTTGCAAATCGTAACATGGAAAGTTCRGAATATTTGGTTGTATTAATGGTTTTGAATGTTAATGGTGTGGTGAGTTGGCTAGTGGGATTGGCTCGTACTAAGMAATGAATGAAAATATGAAGGAAGAAACGATGTGCARTAAATGCACGTCACTCAAACTCGCCTCGAGCTYGCCACCCTAGTCATTCTTGCATTTTTTCTCTGTTAGTTGTTGTTGCTTCRCCTTGCCYGGTCATGGAGGAAGTATACAACCCTGATGTTTTCTCCTTACACAATMTTTTATAGGTATGGGGTTTTCTTACTTCTCCATCCATGAAATTCGCTCTGCCCTTAAATCAAAATGTTGGCTCTGGTTGCTCATGGTCTGTGTATTTCTCAAGCTGTTATGAAATAGTTTGCACTGCATATTGGTTATTTGCAAGGTTTTGCTTCTTGTGGTGGTTGTATTTGAGCCATGGTGTTGAAGGAATAGTGTGGTGTCTTTTACTGTGTATTACTGTTCACATTTCTTTGTTATGGAAAATAATCAAGTTTGGAACCCTTGGATTTCCCTACCTCTGGTTCGTGTTTTGAGTTTTCCCTATTCGTAACTCATCACCGCTTCCTGTCTATGGATTATTTGTACACATTTTGGCCTTTTGAGTTATGGTTTCATGCTTAGTATGCCACACCTTGGTCACTTCCCTGTGAATGTTTAAGTGAAATATGATGAAGGACAAAAACCTTTCGTGCCTTGTCCTAGCCAAACCCTCAGTTGTTAGCCTGCCTTCTTATGGCCTCACTGTCAGTGTTGCATGGTGAACCTTATGCAAATATGAGGACATTGCTTACCCAGATTTTGGTGGGAGCACTATTCATGCTATTTTGGTTTGGGAACACGTTTTAATTGGTCACTTGTCATGATGTGATGAAAGAAGTGTTGGATTCACTTATTTTTTGGAAGTTACAGTCTATTTATACGAAGCTCATGAAGTCAATAAAAATGTTGTGAATTATTGTTATATTATCCGTGATCTATTGTAATAATAAAAACACCCATAGAGTAAGATTTCCGTGCTATGCAAATGCCAAACTCTATGTTTGAATTTCCCCGCTATCTCTACCACTTACTGTCATTGACATATCTCGAACCCTACACATTACAGTGAAGGCGTTTCTTACTCTAGTTTGAAGTTTGATGAGAGCATTGTTCTTGCTCAGTTACTTGGTCACGTGTTTAATTGGTCACTTGCTTGGAAATTGTGGAAAGAGTTTGTACGCACCTATTCATTGGAAATTACAGTTTATTGAAGCTTGTGTTCCCGATAACAAATGTTATTTATCTTGGTTTAATTGTCATGTTTTATTGTTAAGAAAGGACCTGTGTTCGAAATGTCAGATGCTCGAATTGAGTAATACTTCCCAGAATGAAGTTAAAATAAGTTTCATTGAACGATGGTTTGATTTAATGATGGATATGAGTTTTGTTTTGGGAGGACTACGCGTGACCCTATGGGATTTAAAGGACCATTTATGGGGTTGATGTTATGAATCATGGCTCATCCACTCTAAGATTATTGTTGTATTCCTGTAAGTGATTATGATATTGTTCTTCATTTCTGTTATATAATGATAATATTGTTATAATGGTTACCGTGGTTAAATAATTCTGGGCATATCAAATAGTTTATTGTGTAAAACAATTCAAAGGCCAGGGAACAATTTTGTTAAAGAAGGCACTAGTTTGGATTATTGTTTTGGAAACATAATACTATTTAAACTTCGAAATTTTGGAGAGATATATATTTTAATTGCATCAGAGGTGACATGTTTTGATTTTTTCACTTGAATAGTATCCATAAAGGTTCCCTATAATTCTACCATTTTTCACTAATTACACTCCCTCCACGATCCCGATTTCACTTATTTCACCCATGTTCTGTGATATAAAATTTAAAAGAGAAGTCTATGTGGAAGCAAGAGAAAGATAACATAGCAAGGGTTGATGAATGATATTCTTGATATTTTTATATACACAGTTAATTGTTTGGTTAATTGTTGAACATTATTCGTATATTGATTCCCTACATTCTACCAGTTTTCATTAATTACACTCCCTCCATATTTCCCATGAACCCTATCATTCCTTGTTCACATGGAAATTAATAAATGATGTGTTATGGATGGATTTGCATGTATCTCGTGTCAATTTTGGAGCCAACTTTTGATTCATGTAAGCATAGTGTCATGTATGGTTTATTAAAAGCTTCATTACTGACAAACTGTTGCTACAGGATGAACTTTTTCAGTAGAGGAAACAATGGTTGAAATAGCAAAGGCAGGGGAAATTGGAATCGAGGCCATAGGAGGCCTAGATTTTTTATCCATTTTTGACGTTGACCCGCCAGAATTGAACCAGTTGTTCCAAGGTGGGTTCTTTAATTGGGTTGCCATGGGATAATGCACCCTCGACCAGAAAGACCACATTTCTAGCCTCCTCAGAATATTCTCGGCATTTCCGTTCCTCCACATGTGTCATTGTAGCCTAAAGCCCCCGCAAATGACGGTTGGAAAGAAATTGTCCACCAACCTGTCTTTCACCATCATGGTTGGCCCATTATTTCATTTCCTTTACCACCACTTGTCAATTCCAATGTTCAAATTTCCTGTGTTGTTTCACTAGTTTAGTCTTCACATGCCAGTAAGAGTTTGAAAACTGATATTCCCCAACCTGTGAAATACAAAAAGAAAAGAAGTTGCTTCTTCTTCTTCTCCCTCCATTGATTCCTCTAAATTTGTGTCTTCTTGCCTTCATTTAAAGGATAAATTCTGTCATGTGATCAACGAGATAAAACCCCAAGGGTCCAATCAACCACGGGCTACTTCAGAAAAGTCTAAGGGAAACAGTAGTGAAAAAAGGAATTTTGCCTCACAAAGTGGAAAATATGGTTTTTAAATTATGTTTTATGTGATTCAGTTGATGTGGACAATGTTTAATGATTTTCATCATATTTTGGACAACAAGCTCTAGTTTTTATATTTTGTGGATAATGTGGATATACATTCTTTTTGGATATGATATAAATTATTGTTGATATTTAAATATCCAGTTTAAACAATATTCAAGGGAGTTACAAGGGTGGTATATGGTCAAAATGATTATCTTTTTTGTGTTATATTTCATGATTTAAAAAGAATAAATGACGATAGTCATAAGGGGTCCCACCTACTTAGTTATTATTAATTAAGACCCTTAACTATATTATTATTATTTATTTCTCCTAAATTAATTAGTTAAGTTAAATCAACTTAACTAAAGAAAGTAGTTGAACTACTTCAACTTATTGGGAAATAATAAAAACTCAAAGAGAATAAGAGACAAGGGAGAATAGATGGAGAAAACTAGACTAAGGTTTTCTCTTTAGTTACATGAGATAGTTTCAATTTTCATTCATTTCCGAGTTTATTCGAAAGCCTAATTCTCTTGGTGAAAACAAGGTCTTATTGTAGATAACAAGGTTCAAGACTGAAACACACTTTTCAGACGCTTGTTTTAGAGGTGTTGATTCATCCTTGATAGCTTGTGTATTCTTGTATGTTTCTGAATTAATTTTCATGGCTGATAAAGGATATCTTGCAGAGTCAAAATGGCAGCAGTTTGTGGCAAGCTGATCCAGATTATTAATTCCAGTTTTACTTTATTGTTGGAGTCTTTTTGTATGGTGTTCATCGAACATCTTTAAATCAAACTTTAGTCCATTCCCTCGCAGGGGTTTTGTAAAGAGAAAAACACTTTTGGTATCTCAGAATGAAATAAAATCAGATTGTTATTATGTCTCATACATGTGTTTTCGTGACTTGGTTACTTTTTTGCTTTTGATATTCATGTTGATTTTATTGTAAAATATGTGTACATTCCCGTAGATTTTATAAATCTTATTTTATATTGCAACGTATTTAAATTATAAAATCAACCTCAGTCCTTGTAATTAATACTTGTAGATTGAGTGAATATTTCGAGGCTATAAACCCCAGGTGACATTCTCAACTATCTTTTCCTAGCCAGGCAAGATCTGAAAATGATTAAGTAAGGTAATCTATACCTTTTCTTCAACATTTATTTGGCGACCATACTGGGGAGATATTCCATATCTCTCTGGTTGATTATATTCACGATTATTCTTGAATATTTCTGTTTTTTGTTTATGAATCTTTGACTGATTTTTTTAATGGCAGTACCTTTTACAAGACAACCCAATATTGAACATGGTCTTAAAGACCAGACCAACATTGCCTTGAATTTATTCGATACTATCTTAGAAATTGCTAATACTCGGGTTGAGCTTGAATGCTCATGGGAAGTAATTGAACAATATATAAGTATTCGTGAATGCTGAGAGGCCAAGAAAAGGTAGCCTAGAAATCAACTATAGCCCTCATTTTCCTAATTTTTTGATCTTCTTTTTCATGTCCTCAAATTCTCTCATCTCTATAAGAAGAGGATTGTCTCCTAAAGCCACTCCTATCATTGAAATAGGAAGGAGAAAAGCCATTTTGTCAACCCAAGAAAGTACTCTAAGGATAAATTTGTCTGATTCAACTAGTTCACTCTTCTCACCTTCACCCATCATTTTCAAAATGGCATCTGTGGGTGGATCTGGTGGTACTGGAGGTGCCTCATCATCTCAACCTTTGGCTTCATCAGTAATTGGTAGTATATACAGTCACCAAGTTCTTTTCCAATCTACTACCAACCTTGCTAAGATCATAAAGAAGTATGTGCTTTTTCAATTCGAGGAAGATGCTATTACCACCCCATGGCACTTATCCTCTCCCTTGAACCTAGCACCTGCTACTCGTCCATTACCAAAATTTAAAGAGAATCTATCTAGGTTTTCAGGAAATAATACAGTCACTATAAACAAACACTTGGTAGCATTCTCTAATGGTTGTTACAATATCAGAGCTAATGATAATGATACTTGCATGCGCTTATTTGTCAACTCTCTTGAAGGGAAAGCAAAGGCATATTTTTTTTATCTCCCTCCCAATATTCTTTCCACTTGGAAAGAGTTAGTTTACTGGTTCAATTCCACTTATGGGCATTCTAAGAGCCCAGCCGAACAATTACGAGAATATAATAACATTGCGTATAAAGACGGTGAGACTATTAAGTCTTTCAACCTTCATTTCACCAAGTTGTATAATCAAATCCCCGAACTTATTCTCCCCCAGAACTAAGATGCTTTTATGCATTACTATAATGCTCTACCTTCCCCTTATCGGCACATTATTAAAGAAAAAACTATTGATAATCTTGGTTCCGCTCTTCATACTTGTCTAGAATATGAAGAGCAACTAGAAAGAACAGGTCTCCCCAAAGGGGACTCGGTTAAACAAATGGAAATGTCTGCCCTCCTACAACTTGTGCAAGATATGAACAATCAGATGATAGCATATGAATGAAAGGGAAATGTCCCTTTACTTACTCTTGGGGCATCATCTTCTTCCTCAACACCTTTTAGCAATACCAATGAAAACAACTTTCATCCCAAAGCCATCATGTCTAGCAGTTGGTGTAACTTCTGTGAGGAAAATCACAAAGAAAGTACTTGTGAGGTTAAGAAAAGTGCCAGAGATAAAATCTTTGGCAAGAATCCCAAAACCACCATTGTTTTTCTAGATAGGGTAGAACTGGAAGATGTTATGATCATAAACACTAGGAACAAATCCTATGCTTCTAAAGGAAAATATGMCCCCCCTCGTACTTCTTCTAGTCAAAGCTCATCTTCGCAAGMTGCTATTGTACAATCTACCAAAACTCACGATAGTTAAGGAGTTCCCCCCMTTCTTCCCTCTTTCAAGTATAACATTCTCAAMCAATTGGMTAATATCAAGGCCGATGCTACTCTTCTGGACATGGTTTTCATCCCTGAACAACAAAAGCATCTCAATAATTTTATGGAAGGAAAATCTTCCACCATAGTCAATCTTTCCAAGAGGCAAAATAAGAGGATTCCACTRTAAATAAAATAGGTGTAAATAATTTTAGACACCCTRTAAAAAACCTTCCATTTTCCATTTATGTAAAAATTATGGATAAAATATCCCATTGTTTCCTAATTGACGACGGTTCGRGTCCAAGCGTAATGTCGAAAATCATCATGGAAGAGCTAGGATTATCATGTACTAATGAAAATTCTAGAAGCATGCTCTCCTATAAAAGTCTTCAACAGTCAACTATAGGTGAAATCAAAGACATGAATTTAGTTCTATACACACATCCTAAAATAAGGACAACCCTCAACATCCAGGTAATCGACATGCCCGTAAGTAACTATTCTTTCATCTTAGGAAGAGCCTGGCAAGCCTTGACATGTGGATACCTTTCACTTGATGGGACACACTTATCTGTTCCTCAGAATGGAAATAATATTATAGTCCTAAGGGAAGGATGAATCTCACTGTACATAGAGAGCATTCCACAGCCTAATGTAAACTATGTCAAGGAAGACTTAGGAGTGTACTCCATCTTTTCGGATGAGGGTGACACTACCCTAGAACAATTTGATATGGAATATGGTATGTGGCACATGCACTTCGATGGCTCATGCTCCAATAAAGGTAATGGAGCTGGCATTATCTTATAATCACCTGTAGGTAAAATTCACAACTTTTCTTCTAGGTTAGAATTTTCTTGCACGAACAACGTCATCGAGTTTGAAGTATTATTTCTAGGCATTGAAAATGGTTATAAGTTAGGTTGTGGACACCTTACATTTTTTGGGGACTCTGAACTTGTTGTGACCTTGTACATAAAATATACTCTCCTAGCAATAAGTTGATGAAATTCTACACCCGAGTTGTTTGGACGCTTATCTAGAACTTATTATCATTTAACATCACTCATGTTAAAAGGGAACTTAATTCAATGGCTGGCAGGTTAGCTGTATTTGCAACATCTCCCACTCGACAAATTTTGCCTCAAAGACCTGATTTCACTTTTAAATATTTATATAATTCTCACATTCCTGATGATTTAGAGTCACGATAGGTCTTCCCTATTGATGAAGGCATCTGTGCTTTCATACAAAATGAACCATTTAAGCCCAAGGAGATTATATCCATGGAAAACAACAAAATTCCGAAAGTCTTGACTCCTCTCGAAAGGAAACAAAGAAACACATAAAGAAGATGATTCAAAAAGGAAAGTGGGTGAAACCATTTCCTTGAACATTGGAACACCCGATTCCCCCAAGAATATTAATATAGGTGCCCAATGTATTGATGAAATTCATTGAGCTACTTCATGAATTTCAAGATGTTTTTTCTTGGTCATATGAGGATGTTTTTGGTTTTGATCATGCTCTCATACATCATGCCATTACTATTAAGGAAGGGATAAAACCAGTTAAGCAAAAACAAAGACCCATTAACCCCGCACTTGAAGCTACTATTAGAAAGGAGTTGGGAAAATTTTTGAAGGCTGGTATAATTTTTCCGGTTAAATATTCTGAGTGGGTTTCCAATTTGGTCCATGTTTGGAAGACAACTAGTCAGATCCGATTGTGCATTGATTTTCACGCGTTGAATAAAGAAAGCGTAAAAGACCATTTTCCTCTCCCTAACACGGAAATGATTTTGCGGCAAGTTACAGGGTCACAAATGATGTCCTTACTTGATGGTTTCTCTGGTTATAATCAGATCAAGGTAAAAAGGACTGATAGATACAAAACCAATTTCACTACACATTGGGGCACATTTAATTATGAATGCATGCCTTTTGGCTTATCTAATGTAGGTGCCACCTTCCAAAGAGCTATGCAGATATCTTTTGATGATATGATCGATAAGATTATCCAGGTTTATCTTGATGACTTGACTGTTTATTCAAAGAACTGATTAGATCATTTTGGTCATCTTAGAAAAATTCTCATGCGATGAAGAAAGTTCAAAATTTCTTTAAATCCTTCTAAATCTCTTTTTTGAGTTACCAAGGGAAAGCTCCTTGGACATATTGTCTCTGATTCAGGAATAAGCATAGATCCTGAAAGGATTGTTTCTATTCTGAACCTTCCCGTCCCCACTTCCAAAAAGGAGGTTAAAGCCTTTATGGTCATTATCAACTTTGTCCGCAGATTTGTTCCTAACTTTTCTTTAATGGTCAAACCGATTCATAATATTCTAAAGCAATATCACTTCTTTTCTTGGACTGAAGACGTCAAAAATGTTTTCGGAAGGATTAAGAAGGCAATCAGTTCCGCACCAGTTTTGGCGAAACCAGACTTTGAGAAAGATTTTATCATATACACTAATGCCACCAAGGAAGCAATTTATTTTATTCTCTTACAATGTGATGACCAGGATAACGACAAACTAGTAGCGTACACGAGTCAAAGCTTATCAGATGATGAATTCAAGTATTTTTATATCAAAAAACATTCTTTTTCTCTTGTTAAAGCTGTGGATAAATTTTTCCACTTTATCCTAGGCAAGCACACACAGGTAAAATTCCCTTTTCCTGCTGTCAAGTTTTTGATTTCACAAAATTATCTTTCAGGGAAGCTTGCACATTGGCTTTCCAAAATCCAGGAGCATGATTTAACCATCATGACTTCGAAAACAATTAAGGGATGAGACTTAGACCTTCAATTAGCTCAACATGTTGAAGCAAGTGAAGAAATTGACGACCAGGATAATCCTCTTTCAACATTGTTTTATATTGAGAGTCAAACCCTTTCTATAGATGAACATCCCTCGTATAAAAATCTGGTGTATTACTTGCAATACTAGAAATGCCCAGATGACTTAGATACTCATCAGAGGAGAAGGCTCTATCTTGAATATTACAGATATATTATTTTAGGAGACTTTTTGTTCAGGAGGTCTACTGATGGTATATTACTTCGATGTGTGAATAATGAGGAAGCACATAAATTGTTACATGAAACTCATGGATCTTCAGATTCTGTTATTCACGTTGGTGGCCACTTTTTTGCTAAAACTACTGCTTTTAAAATCATCAGAAAAGGTTATTATTGGCCTTCATTTTTTCTAGATTCTTATAACTTTTCAAGATCTTGTGACAAGTGCAAAAAAATTCGTTGGGAAAGAACGTCTTTATTCCATGCCTTTGCAACCTTTCCTCCATGATTTTCCTTTTTCTAAATGGGGTATGGACTTTATTGGTCTTATTAATCCTCCATCTTCAGCAGGGCAAGTCTTTATCTTGACAACCACAGATTATTTCACTAAATGGACTGAAGTTGTCCCACTTAAACACTCATAGGATGAACATGTAATTTCTTTCCTGGAAACCAATATTTTATCCATATTTGAAATTCTTTTAGACTTTATTACAGATAATGGTCCCGCTTTCATTTCCCCTAAATTGAATCAGTTTTTAGCTAAGTTGGGGGTCAAACATTTCACCTCATCAATTTATTACCCTCAAGGAAATGGGCAAGCCAAGTCTACTAAAAAAAATCTGGTTAGGATCATAAAGAGGCTCATCGAAGATAAGCCTCGTCAATGGCACACCCTCCTCACTTACGCCCTTTGGGAAGATCACACTACTACCAAGGTAAGCAAAGGTTGCACTCATTTTTAGCTTGTATATGGTCAATAAGCTATTTTGCCTACCGAATTAGAACTTTCTTCCCTATGACTGATGCTACAGATCGAAGAATTAAATTCTTCCAATGTCCCTCAAAGGATAAATGCATTTTTAGCTTTAGAGGAACAAAGAATGTTTTCCTTGGAAAACATAAAGAGAAGACAACAAACCGTGAAGAAATATTTCAACAAAAGCGCAAAAGCTATCAAATTTAAAGTAAATGAGAAAGTCTTGCTTTGGGACTCAACCCATGCTGACAGAGGAAGACATTCAAAGTTTAAAAAATTATGCCTTGGTCCTTTCAAAATCGATTTTGTCTTGGGCGCAAATTCTTATCTTCTAAAAGACTTGGAAGAGCGATTATTTTCCTATAGTACCAATGGTTCCCACTTGAAACATTATGTGGAACCAACTTGAAATATAAACGCTGCATGGAAGTCACTGCTGCATTATAGTTTTCTGTTTCACTGCTTTGGTTTTTTCTTTGTTGATTGATTCATTTTCTCTTGTTTCATTTCTATTTTTTTTTCATTTTCTTCTGTTGTGTTTCTTCCTTTTTCATTTTCCGGTATTGCATTTCTGTTGTTTTCCTTTCTGTTAATGAGAAATAAAATTTGGATCAATTTTGCCACAACGATGCTATTATGTAAGTATTGTTGATCAATAACAATCAAGTTACACAGTTATCATGATGTCCCCCTTGTAGACATCACTGGAATTGCTCTCTACTTCGAGTATTTCTGTTAGATAGATGATTGGATTTTCATCCCTACTTTCTGCTATCCCTTTCTTCCCTCCACCCTGAGATTCAAAAGAGCATACCATAAAATTTTCTCCTTAAAACAAGAAACACTTTTACTGTGACTGATTGAATGTTATGCATACAGGACCAAACCCCGTCATACATAACACTTTTCATGAGCTATTCCCAAAGTCTCGGATCATTTTTTCCCTTAAACCACCTCATTCCCCTTGTTGCATAATCATTTTGGTAAATAATTCTTTGATCTACGATTCACCATTATGAAAAACCATACATTCTAAGTTCTTAATCTGTTAGAAACAAATTTCCTTTTCGAGTCACCAGTTTGTTGACGCTTGAAAGCGCAACGTTGGATAATATGCTCGCAAATGATTTCCAAGATTTATTATTTAACTATATTAATAATATACTAGTAGGTAGGACCCCTTGTTTAACTTATGGTACTATAACGGAGAAGCGACACTCATATTTTGTTTGCCTATGTATTGGTTGCGACACAGTTCCTACAACTCATTTACTTCAAATCATGGTTAAAATGCTTATGATAATATGTTTTGGGCAAGGTGATTAAAACAAGGAACAATATGGTCTTGATTATCTCTCACGAAATATGATTATGCTGCCTTTTGGATGAAATAAATACACTCCAGTTTTAATTTTGATATTGTATATTGTCCATAGCAAAGATTGGGTGATCACCTCGACCCTTTCTACTATTGTTATGTGCATTGGTTGAATCACAATTTGGTTATGTTCCTAGCAAGTTTTCATATGATAAATATGGATAGTGGCAAGGGGTGGCGCACTTTGGAATATCGTGCACTTTGCAAATCGTAACATGGAAAGTTCAGAATATTTGGTTGTATTAATGGTTTTGAATGTTAATGGTGTGGTGAGATGGCTAGTGGGCTTGGGTCATACTAAGCCATGAATGAAAATATGAAGGAAGAAGCGACGTGCAGTAAATGCACATCACTCAAACTCACCTCGAGCCTGACACCCTAGTCATTATTTCATTTTTTCTCTGTTAGTTGTTGTTGCTTTGCCTTCATGGCCATGGAGGAAGTATACAACCTTGGTGTTTTCTCCTTACACAATATTTTATAGGTATGGGGTTTTCTTACTTCTCCATCCATGAAATTCACTCTGCCCTTAAATCAAAATGTTGGCTCTCGTTCACGTTGTTATGAAATAGTTTGGACTGTGTATTGGTTATTTGCAAGGTTTTTCTTCTTGTGGTGGTTGTATTTGAGCCATGGTGTTGAAGGAATAGTGTGGTGTCTTTTAATCTGTATGATTGTTTTCATTTCTTTGTTATGGAAAAGAATTAAGTTTGGAACCCATGGCCTGCCCTACCTCTGGTTCATGTTTTGAGTTTTCCCTATTCGTAACTCCTCACCGCTTCCTGTCTGTGGGTTATTTGTACACTCCATCGGCCTTTTGAGTTATGGTTTCGTTCTTAATATTCCATGCCTTGGTCACTGCCCTGTGAATGTTTAAGTGAAATATGATGAAGGACTAAAACCTTCCCTGCCTTGTCCTCACCAAACCCTCAATTGTTAGCCTGCCTTCTTAAGACCTCACTGTCATTGTTGTGTGGTGAACCTTATGCAAATATGAGGTCATTTCTTACTAGATTTCGGTGGGAGCACTATTCGTGCTATTTTGGTTTGGGCACATGTTTTAATTGGTCACTTGTCATGCTGTGATGAAGGAAGTGTTGGATTCAATTATTCTTTGGAAGTTACAGTCTGTTTATATGAATCTCATGAAGTCGATAGCAATGTTGCAAATTATTGTTATATTATCCGTGATCAATTATAATAATAAAAACACTTGTAGAGTAAGATTTTTGTGCTATGCAACTGCCAAACCCTCTGTTTGAATTGACCCGCTATCTCTACCACTTACTGTCATTGACATATCTTGAAATCTATGTATTACAATGAAGGCATTTCTTACTCCAGTTTGAAGTTTGATGAGAGCACTGTTCTTTCTCGGTTACTTGGGCACGGGTTTAATTGGTCCCTTGCTTGGAAACCGTGGAAAGAGTTTGTACTCACCTATTCATTGGAAATTACAGTTTGTTGAAGCTTGTGTTCTCGATAACAAATGTTATTTATTTTGGTTAAATTGTCATGTTTTATTGTTAAGAAAGCACATGTGTTCGAAATGTATGATGCTTGAATTGAGTAATACTGCCCAGAATGAAGTTAAAAGAAGTTGCATTGAACAATGATTTGATTTAATGATGGATATGAGTTTTGTTTTGGGAGCGTTGTGTGTGACCCTGTGAGATTTAAAGGACCATTGTTGGGGTTGATGTTATGAATCATGGCTCATCCACTCTAAGATTATTGTTGTATTCATGTAAGTGATTATGATGTTGTTCATCATTTATGTTATACAATGATAATGTTGTTATAATGGTTACTATGGTTAAATAATTCTGGGAATATCAAATAGTTTACTGTGTAAAAACATTCAAAATCTAGCGAGCAATTTTGTTAAAGAAGACATCAATTTGGATTATTATTTTGGAAACAAAATATTGTTTAAACTTTGATATTTTGGATAGAGATATATTTTGATTGCATCAGAGGTAGCATGTTTTGATTTTTTCACTTCAATAGTATCCGTAAAGGTCCTATCATTCTACCATTTTTCACTAATTACACTCCCTCCACGATCCCAATTTCACTTATTTCACCCATGTTCTATGATATAAATTTTAAAAGAGAAGTTTGTGTGTTGTGTTAGCACTCCGTAAATCTGTTCGGTTGATAAAAAGATGATGAAGGTAACTTTTTCAACCAACTTTGAGACCCGAAACTAGCCTTTTGGATCTGGAGAGGGCTCTCTCAGAAGGCACGGTCTCCACATAGGATATGGCTTTGAAAGCACTGGCTAGATTTAACAACTTTGATAAAACGATCTCTGGTTATATTGGCACAAGAAAGTAAGGCTTGGGCTATGGAGTTGATTTGAGGGAATGACAGAGACAAATGACTTAGTGACTGAACTTGAGAGGATAAGGTTAGGCGAGAAACAGTCTTCAGTGCAAAACCGTAATGTGTGGCGGGATAAAAACAAAGGAAGTAACTCGGAGGACCGTTGTGGGCAAATTCAGAGTTAGCTTTAGAAGAAAACATTTTGTCTAAGTGGTGCGAATAAGGGGCACTGCGCAACAAATCCATAGGTTCAAAATTAATTATGAAATAGACAGAAAAATATATGAATAAAAATGACAGGAAGCACATACGCAAAGGAAGAGTCACAATACATCCAACTGCTACAAGTAGATCTTTTTCGTTAAGTTACATGACCTTTGCATTAAATTTTGGTCAAAAAACTCAAATTACATACAATAGCTATCATCTACCAATTTTGCCAACCAACCCGCTTTACACAAAAATGATCGCCATATATAGAAAACTAATAACACCCTTGGCTTCCATGGTCGAACTACTTCCTCCTAGAATCATGGATTTGTTTTCTTTGAAAGAGAACAATAACTTCAATAGATTCACTAAAAATAGAAAACCTAACTTTGCCAAATCATAATCGTAACCGAAATATTATTTACAATCATTGATCATGATCAAAATTCGACCATATGGTTGTGATGAGTCTTCCTGTGCACTTCTGGGCAATCTTTCACCCTCACACAACAAGTCTTCTACGCAACAGTAACCTACAACAAAAAACGTAGCGGATTGCGCAACAAACTGGGAAAATAGGTGATAAATATGACATCATATCTCACTAATAAAAACATATTTTCCTAAACTGAGAGAGGTTTTTTTATTTAAACTTATTATAAATAAAAAACATCTCTCTGTTTCTTGAAATTCATTTCCATATGGATAGAATATGTGTCACAAAAACATGTCTCGGACAGGAAATCATGAAAACTGAAAAATAGGGCTCAAAGATTCCTTCAAATATCTCAATCCGTGACACATTTTAAAAATATGAGAGAGGTTTTATTATTTGGTTTCTCCTCGACAAAAAAATCTTGGGGATTTTCAAAATACCTCTCTCGTTGGTCATAAATTGATCTTGAAGTTGACCACTAAACCAGTCATTTGTGTAGCATGACCCATAGCCTATGCACAGGAAAATCCACTTTGTGATGACATCCTCTGCGCCACAACATCCTATGCGTGATAGAATCCATTGAATGACAACATCTTATGCACAATAGAATCCACTGAGTGACAAAATCCTATGCACGACAACATCCACTGCGTGATGAAATCCACTGGGTGATGAAATCCACTGCGTGACAGAATCCATTGCGTGAAAACATTCTATGCGCAACAACATCCACTGTGAGATGAAATCCAATGCATGATGAAATCCTCTACATGACAGAATCCTTTGCACGGTGAAGACGCATTTGCAAATGGAAATGGAAATAATAAATGATAAGCTTCCGTTTGAAAATGACCCTTGGAGATGTTAGATGTTGCCAGTCATAAACAAAATATGGGTGCTAACATGCATGACTTTGAAAATTGTTGACAAACCTATAACCTTAGCTATGGAAATCATGGTGCTAACAACTGGCTCCAACGGGGATGCTATCCTCCCTGTGAGGCAGCAAAGAATAGTAGACCAGGTGCCAATCCATTGGGCTTCTCCCAAACTCAATCTTTCCAATTGTAACTTGTAACCTGCATCCTCTGAAAACCCAAAGTTGTATATGCTCCAAATTGAAATCTGAAACTAAGATGGAAATGAAAACTACAGATTGCTAAAAGAAATGCTCGTAGTACCGAGCTTATTCTCACTCCTACCTACCTACCCTAACTACTGAAAATGATGCCAATCAAGTGAAATCAAAATGCCAATGCAACCATGCAAGAACTTTATCCACTTTTTTCTTTCTTTGCACATGCTTTATCCAAAGCCAGTTTACTGATAAGCCATTCAAAAATTTATCTATAAATTCAAATCTCAAAAAATTAAAAACATTGGGATTGTTTACTGCCTCCAACAAAACTGCAAATGGATCCTATAAAACATGCACAAAACAACAACCATGTTTCACCCTTTCGACTGCATTCTCATTTTCATGTGATTTAACCTGTTGATTGCCGCCAAGAGACTGAAATATATGTTGAGACTGCTGGAAATAACAATCTTCTGAATCAGAAGACAGTGTTGGCTGAAATGAAACCCCTAGTGGCAAGCAATCCATATCTAACACTGATGTTGATTGACCATCATATTTATTTCCAAGTTGGTAGTTGATCACAGGCTGCATATCTGAACTGAAATAACCTTCCATGTAATCAACAACAGGGTCATTAAAAGTATGAGAAGGTTGTTGGTCCTCTTCACTGATAACAATTCTCATGTAAAACAATGTCATTGTGAATGCAGTTAGACTTCACTACTTTCTCTATGATCTCATGATTTACTTTCAACAATTCAAAGGAAGAAAAACATAATGGAAGACAGTTTTCATTTGTAAGTCCACTTCTTTCTCCATATTCAACATTATGCCTGGAGGATTTCTGATTTGAAACATTATAAATATTTTTCTTCAACACTTCAAAAGAAGTAAAACACAATGGAAAGGTTCTTTCATTTGTTTCAAAACCTTCTTCATTTTCTTCACTGCTGTCATATGCATATTTTTCAATTTCTTTGGATTTTTGAACATACTCATTTTCATATTCATCTTTGACCAATGGCTTCAATTTTGAACTGACAAGACCTGCTACATAACAAGTAACAAGGTCATTAAACACATGAGAAGATTGCTACAATTTCTTGTCAATTGTTTCCCATGAATCAGTGTGTTTTTGCATCAACA
>ML791800.1:75474-92025 GCA_009831015.1 Picea engelmannii
GAAGAAGATAGTCAATATGGAGAGATAAGAGAAAAAATTTCAAGAATAGATACAAAGACACCCTCAAGAATTACTCAAAAAAATAATCCCGAAGAACTGATTATTGGAGATATGAATGATGGAGTGCATACAAGAAGAAAACTATTGTATCAAATAGAAATAGCATTGTTGTCACATGTTGAGCCTAAATAAATCAAAGAATCATGTAAAGATGAGAATTGGATCAAATCTATGAATGAAGAATTGGACCAAATTGAAAAAAATCAAACCTGGGAACTAGTTCCAAGACCAAAAAATAAAAATGTCATTGGAACTAAATGGGTATATAAAAATAAAATGAATGAATATGGGAAAGTAATCATGAAAAAATCTAGATTAGTGTGTAAAGGGTATGCTCAGGTTGAAGGAGTAGATTGTGAAGAAATATTTGTGCCTGTGGCCAAATTAGAGGCAATTAGGATGTTCTTATCTTTCTCCAACTACAAAAAATTTAAAGTGTACCAAATGGATGTCAAGTCAACATTTCTCGATGGAAATTTAGAAGAGGAAGTCTATATTGAGAAACCATAAGGGTTCCAATTAACCAACAAATGATATTATGTCTGTAAACTAAAGAAAGCACTCTATGGGCTAAAACAAGCACCTAGATCATGGTATGCAATGCTAGATTCTTTCTTACAAAAACAGGGCTTAAAAAGGGGATTAACAAACAACAATATTTACTGTAAAATTGATGGTAATAACATGATTATTGTTGAAGTATATGTTGATGATATCATATTTGGCAGTGATGATGAAAAAATGAGTAAGGACTTCACTAAGATGATGCAGCAAGAATTTGAAATGTCTTTGGTTGGCGAACTAAATTTCTTTCTTGGATTACAAATAATTTAGTCCAAAAGAGGAGTCTTTATCCATCAGTCTAAATATGTTAATGATATGCTTAAGAGATTCCAGTTAGAGGATTGCAAATATGTTAGTACACCCATGAGAGTTGGATGCAAACTAAGTAAGGATGATGAGTCCAAAGCTGTAGATCCAAAACACTGCAGATCAATGATTGGCAGTTTGCTCTATGTAACAGCTTCCATACCTGATGTTAAGCAAGATGTTAGGATGGTGGCTAGATTCCAAGAAACACCAAAGGAGAGCCACATTCAAGTTGTAAAAAGATTTTTTAGATATTTGAAAGGAACCATAGATCTAGGTTTGTGGTACCCTAGAAAGGATTCATTCACACTAAAAGCCTATTTAGATGTTGATTGGGCATGAAGTGTAGATGACAGAAAAAGTACAAGTGGAGGAGCATTCTTTTTGGGAGAATCATTGGTTGCTTGGATAAGAAAGAAAAAATCCTCAATTTCTCTGTCTAGCACTGAAGCTGAGTATATTGGAGCAGTAGAATGTTTCACACAAGTGGAATGGATGAAACAAACTCTACAAGACATCAAAATAGTATTTGAATAACCCACTACTATCCACTGTGATAATACAAGCGTGATAGGTCTCTCTAAGAACCCTATCCAACACACAAAATCGAAACACATTCCCATAAAGTACCACTATTTAAGAGATCAGGATGAAAACAAGAACATTAAATTGGAATATGTTCCAACACAAGAATAGGTGGCAGATATTTTTACAAAACCCTTAAGCAGAGATGTATTTGAATATCTCAGGCAAAAATTGGGAGTAATCCTTCTTCCTACCTAAATCTCTCAAGAAAATAGTGCATCAGTTGGAACCTATTCAGGGGGAGATAACAATCAACGTCAGAAGGAGTCATTCAATTATGAAAGGAAAAGTGTGATTGCAGGAGGAGATACAAGGTGTCAAAATAAATAAATAAATAAAAGTATTTATACAAACAGATCATAGGAGAAAGAACCCTATGCCATTGATGCCAAAGGGGGAGAGGAACTTCAGAGGACAGAAGCATCACCACAAGGGGCGATTGTGTATAAAATTGGTGTGTTGCCCTCAATGACAAAGGGGGAGATTTTTGGACAAATTGTCATTTATGTGTTGTCATTGATGTCAACGGTCATAGTAAGTAGTGCAGCAAGGTTAATCTCAAGAATAAAAAGAATCGATAGAAGAATGCCACCTTAAAGATGAAGAAACTCATGATTATTGTTGATCACGATAGGATCAACAATCCTATGATAACATCTTAGGAGGGTTAGTGAATAAATATCAAAGCTCATAAGGAAGAAGTGCTTTGCAGAAGTATGGATCAATGGAGACATTGAAAATTTGACCAATGCACCGGAAAAGGTGAGAAGACTCAACAACCGTCTGTCAAGGAAATTGACTGTGTTTATCATAACGGACGATGGTCATATCAGTGACCGTGGGCTTGACGATTGTTGGAGGATCGTGACTATCAGATCTACAAGCCAGATCAACGACATGGATAAATTGTGGAGATCAGAAGGAGAATTAAATGACTCGCTAGTTCCAACCCCGCAATTGGTCTAGATCGTCAGATCTCATAGAGTCAGATATCGATGAATGTGGTTGATCCAAACAAGCGATCAGATTAAGTCATGACCGTCGGATGTGCAATCGCCAGATCAATGACAGGGATGAATTGCAGAGATCGAAAGGAGAATTAAATATCACGCTAGTTCCAATCCCGCAATTAGTCAGGACCATCTGATATTATAGCTTCAAAGATCAACGATTGTGTTTGACTCTCCAATAGTGCACATCTTCCCATAGCGGAGTTGGGTGACGAGTTAAAACACTCACAAATTGTAGTTGCGCAATCATTCTTGATCATGGTCTGCTTCAAGAATCCTCACAACCCTTGGATCACGTTTGAGTGGAAGGACAGGATAAGTGAGCTAAAAAGGATGAAATTTGACTATCCAAATACCCGTCAACCATTGGATCAAACCCAAATTTTTACCAGTCATCGGATCATCTCAAAGTGGAAGGATAGGATAATCTACAAGAGCTACATCTCAGACAGATCGATCTGTCGATATTAGATCCTGATCGAATGAACATCCTTCACTACAGGTCTAAAGATGTGAGGAACTTATGTTCCGTCATTTTGAGATTTGAAATACCCAGAGCCCAAAAAATCCGAAGTAAATAAGGATCGTTGGATTTGTAGGACAAACGAGGATCACTGGATTAGGACTGTTGGTCAGCAGACCTTGTCAGCAAGGATGTGTGGGAGATCCAGGTTAGCAGTCTACGTCAGCAAGGACACGTGGCACAATCGGATAATGACAAGTGTCAAGTTGAATTGACATTTCAAGTATGTGAAAATCATGAATTAGAGTGGCATGTGGCAACAGCTCGGCTCATGACATGTCAGCACATGATGTCAACAAGTTACGTCACTCCATAAAAATCTCACTTCATAATTTCAAGTTTGATATTTGAAAGTCCCGGAGTAGACCTGGTTCGTTCGGTCTGAAAGATAGTTTCGGGAGTGTTCTCAATCGTTGATCATACTACAGTGAGAGTTGAGGCTTGAGAATTCCAAAGCCCAGAGATGCGAAAGGATCTCAACCGTTGATCAAGAAAGGGACACGCATCAGTGGATTGTCATCTCCAGAAGATTGACATATGGAGGAGAGAAGGAATTTGATATTTGATATCTCCGGAGTCCAGAGACCTAGAGTAAATGGTGGCCATCCATCTCAAATGCTTGATTAAGTCATAGCCGTAGAATTTAGCAGTGAAAGGATGAGTGTGAGGTTTAAAGCTAACCGTTGATTTGTCTCTGTGAAATAAACCATCTGATCTAAATCGAAGGTTTGAAAAGTTGAAATCCAAAAGTTTCGTCAGCTGTCCATCTCATCAGAAGATTAAATCATGACTGTTGATTTGATAAAGCACTCAAGCACTAGTTTGTCTTAGAATATAGTTACCTCTGATGGTCATATGATATAAGAGTTTTAAACAAAAAAGGGAAACTGTTATACGTCGCTATATTTGGTAAGCCCGTGGTTTTATAACACACGGTCATATGTGATGGTTTGAATGAAGCAACTCCACAAAATTTGGTCTCTATGAAAATAACAGATTCAGGAACAAATTTAATGGATGAAATTGATCCATAAGTGATCAATTTACGAAAATCCATCACAGTGAAAATAATAATAGAGATTATGGTTAAGTTAATTAAAGAGGTGCGTTGGTCCAAACGAAGGGACATAGTGTTTCACACTCACGCTGTTTTGAAGAATATATAAACATGAAAGAGTGGGAGAAGAAATTTTTCTCTGCAGTCTAGATCAGAAGATCAAAAGCTGAAGCAGATTCCAGGAAGAAAATATAATACCTATGCATTAAAGGTGGTTGTGTGGTGGAAGGGAAAGTTGGTGCCTGCAGAGGGAGTTGGTGCTTCCTTGTCAGTTGTAGCTGACTAAAAGGGGGTCGTATCCTCCTACCATTTGGTGTTGGTGAACTAGGGTGTGGGTGCATCCTGATCAGTCGATGCTGATAAAAAAGGAAGTACATCTTCCTTCTATGTAACATGTAAAACAATTTTTGCAGTTAATAGAAAAGAGTTTGTGGTTTTCCCAATTGGGTTCCATGATAAAATACCATGTTAAAATTCTGTGTGCATTAATAAATGAAAAATTGATATAATTGTTGTGTCACTGATTCACCCCCCCCTCTCAATGACAATATCTGATCCTTCACTGTGTGGAAACGAGAGAAATATAATATAGAAAGGGTTGAGAACTGATATTCTTGATATTTTTATATGCACATTTAATTGTTTGGTTAATTGATGAATAATATTCGTATATTGATTCCCTATCATTCTACCATTTTTCACTAATTACAGTCCCTCCATATTTCCCATGAACCCTATCATTCTATGTTCACATGGAAATTAATGAATGATGTGTTATGGATGGATTTTCATGTATCTCGTGTCAATTTTGGAGCCAACTTTTGATTCATGTAAGAAGACTATCATGTATAGTTTATTAAGAGCTTCATTACTAAATTTTTTTTTCCAGAGGATGATCTTTTTCAGTAGAGGCAACAATGGTCAAAAGAACAAAGGCATGGGAAATTGGAATTGAGGCCATAGGAGGCCTAGATTTTCTATCCATGTTGATGTTGACCCGCAAGAATTGAACCAACTGTTCCAAGGTGGGTTCTTTAATTTAGTTGACCATGGGATAATGCACCCTCAACCAGAAAGACCACCTTTTCAGCCTCCTCACAATATTCCTGACATTCTCATTCCTCCACATGTGTCTTTGCAGCCCGAAATCCCTGCAAATGACGGTTGGAAAGAAATTGTACACCAACCAATCTCTCACCATCATGGTTGGCCCACTATGTCATTACCTTTACCACAACATGTCAATCCCAGTGTTCAAATTTCCCATGTTGTTTCGCCAGTTCATTCTTCACACGCTAGTAAGAGATTGAAAACTAATATTCCCCAACCTGTGAAAGACAAAGGAAAAGAAATTGACTCCCCTTCTTCTCCCTCCATTGAGTTCTCTAAATATGTGTCTTCCCGCCTTCATTTAAAGGATGAATTCTCCCATGTGATCAACGAGATACAACCCCAAGGGTCCAATCAACCACGGGATACTTCAGAAAAGTCTAAGGGAAACAATAGTGAAAAAAGGAAAATTACCTCACAAAGTGACAAATATGGTTTTAAATTATGTTTTATGTGATTCAGTTGATGAGGATAATGTTTAATGGTTTTCAACATATTTTGGACAACAAGCCCTATTTTTGATATTTTACGGATAATGTGGATATATACATTCTTTTTGGATATGATATAAATTATTGTTGATATTTAAATATCCAGTTTAAAAGATATTCAAGGGATTTACAAGGGTGGTATATGGTAAAAATGATTATCTTTTGTCTGTTATATTTCATGATTTAAAAAGAAGAAATGACGGGAGTCACAAGGGGTGCCACCTACTTAGTTATTATTAATTAAGACCCTTAGCTATATTATTATTATTATTATTATTTATTTCTCCTAAATTAATTAGTTAAGTTAAATCAACTTAACTAAAGAAAGTAGTTGAACTACTTCAACTTATTGGGAAAGAATAAAATCTCAAAGAGAAGAAGAGACAAGGGAGAATAGAAGGAGAAAACAAGACTACGGTTTCCTCTTTAGTTACATGAGATAGTTTTAGTATTCATTCATTTATGAGTTTATTCGAAAGCCTAATTCTCTTGTTGACAACAGGGTCTTATTGTAGACAACAAGGTTCAAGACTGAAACACACTTTTCAAACTCTTATATTAGAGGTGTTGATTCATCCTTGATAGTTTGTGTATTCTTGACTGCTTGTGAATTAATTTTCATGGCTAATAAAGGATAGCTTGCATAGTCAAAATAACAACAGTTTGTGGCAATCTAATCTAGATTATTAATTTCAATTTTACTTTACTGTCAGAGTATTTTTGTATGGTGTTCATCGGAGATATCTAAAACAGACTTTGGTCCATGCCCTCGCAGGGGTTTTGTAAAGAGAAAAACACTTTTGGTATCTCAGAATGAAATAAAATCAGATTGTTATTCTTTCTCATACATGTGTTTTCGTGACTTGGTTACTTTTTCTCTTTTGATCTCCATGTTGATTTTATTGAAAATATGTGTACATTTTAGTAGCTTTTATAAATCTTATTTTATATTGCAACGTATTTAAATTATAAAATCAACTTCAGTCCTTGTAATTAATACTTGCGGATTGAGTGAATATTTAGAGGCTATAAACCCCGGGTGACATTCCCAACTATCTTGTCCTATCCAGGCAAGATCTGAAAATGATTGAGTAAGGTAATCTATACCTTTTCCTCAACAATCATCTCTATGGATTTGAGTTTGTTCTGCAATGTCATATTGTTGTTTTTGTTCTCACTCTGGTAGAGACTAATCAGGGCATACAACATTTCATTTTACCTCTTCTTCTCATATAGGTGAGGAATCAAGTGATCCTTAACTTCATCCATAATAATCCACTTCTTTTTTAGTTCCTTCTTCTTGTGAGTTGCCAATTGTTGTGGATCTATAGGCGAAGGCACAACATCATCGACAATACTCCAAAGATCGGTCTCTTTCAATAAGAGCATAAAAATAAATTTCCAAGACAAGAAAGTTGAGGCGCCATCCAATCTGTCCTCGAATTTCAGGCTAAATGATGCCATCTCTGAGATCTACTCACAAACTCCTATATTTAAAAATTATTCCTTAAAAAAATATTGAAAATCTCTAATTGATATTCTTTGTTTCCAACAGTTGATTTACTATTGCAAATCCTTGATAATATCAATAAGAGAAATAACTCTAATACCATGTAGAAATTTCCGACCCCAGGTAACTATTATCCTTATGATCTCAATTAAACAAATAAATCTTTGAATTTAATCAATGCATAAATTAATTTTATATTAGAGCATCAATCACACAATAGTTGGAAAAGTAAATAAAAGAAGCATAAAATAGTTTCATACATACACATGTAATTTCTCAAAATAAACTTTTCATTCCTTATTCAAAGATTGACAAGGAAACATTCACAAGTTTCTAAAACTACAATTGAACAATTATCAAAATCACCTTAGAAACATATCTACACAAAAAACGAGAAGAAACGATGTGCAAGGAAGAATATATAGCTTGGTGTATGGATTTGTATGACTATACAGATATGTATGACTACACATATATGTTGTATGGCTCTGTACAACTATATGGATATGTTATATAGTCTATGGATGGATGGATAATTTGGCTCCTCTCATATTCTTAAGTTTTTTTCAACTGGTTGTTGTCCCTATCCAACAAAAACTATGTTTGAACTCTCTATCTTGACTTGTCTTTATAATTTTAGCTGAAACCCTAATCTACCAAAATGCTAATCTCTCGGTGAGATGTATAATTGAGATTAATCCTAGTCTAAGTCATTAATGCATGAAATACACTATTAGATTCAACAACTAAATACAAGAATTTTTACTTTTTCCTAAAGTGAATTAAAAAATAGAGTTACTTTTCGAAATATCTTGAACTACTTCCAGCATGATCACATTGAATATGTGTGGAAGTTCATGTTCAAGCTATATTTCTCAACAACCAATACCCTCCTTGAAGAACTGACAATGTTTTTTCTTTAGTATTAAAAGGGAGAATGAATATACCTCTAGTACAAAAGTTGTATAAAAGAGCACCAAAACTCAAAGAATCCCAAGAATACTTAACCCACTTTAGAAATCCTTTCACAGAAGGCTATGTAATGTCCCCACTTTGGGACATCATTACATTACAGAGTGCTATGATGACTAGAGTAGCCAGATGGAGGTTATAGCGAGTACAGTGACTATTGAGGGGTATTTTTGGCTCCAACCTGTGTCGCTCATCTTGTTTCATCATTATGATCCATTTCACACAACTTGGCTTTGGTTTCGTTGCATTCCGACGATTTCCAAGATTTTGAGTTATTTTGGGCTATAGGTCAATTGAATTCACTGAGGTCATATTAAGCATAATACTTGGAGGAACCTCTTAGTGTGATATCTCATTGGAATCAGGAGGAACAACACTATAGGATAGGATCATAAGAAGTTACTTTCAGTGGCCAAGGAAGCCACAAGGAGAGATAAGGTGCTTTTCAGAGGTAAACTAGTTAATTAATTAATTAAAGTGATTTAATTAATTAATTAATAATTAACAAAGTAAAAGTCACTTTGGAGGGACAAGGTGAGAAAAAAGGATAAAATAGAGGCAAGGGACTCTATTCTCCGATTCATGTTGATTATCAATTTTGATATCTGGCTTCTAGCTAGTGAGCCCGTGCCTTGGGGGTTTTGAGGGTTTTGACTTAACAAACCCTAGAGATCATCTCGGTGGTGAAAGATCCCACCCAACCTGATCCAAGCTTGGTCACGGAGGTGAAATATTCCTCCCTCGCCATTCTACATCGGATCTACTCAATCTCGGGAGAGTTCTACACTAGCCACAGGTACAAGAAGAGAGAGGGTGCACCATTGAGGGTTTCCAACAAGGGGGTTGCACCATTGATGAGAGGGAAGTTTCATCCAAGAGATTGGAAGGACTTCTGTAGATTATAGCACTTGGGTTTTCATTGTAAGGACTTGTTCATCAGTTCTAGTGCATTTTGAGAGAGGTAATCTTGCCAGATGATTTCCTAGAGCATTGTCACGTTTTGACAAGTGGAGGACGCTATTCAGATTCAGATCTATTCAGTTTAGAGGGGTTATACTTCAGATATGACATTGAGACTTAACCTAGAGGATTACACTACCCCGATCTATCTTTCTGGGGAGTTTCATGACATTTGGAGGTCTCCTTCATCAAGGCCGAAATATTAGGGTTTGGCAGTATTCAAGAGGGTGCAACTCCACTTGGGGATTCAGTAATTGGAGGAGCATCCCTTGGTATTTCGGTCTGAGACTTCAAGAGGGGAATCTACTCACCCCGATCTATAGTTTGGCATCTTCATCAGAGAGTTTGGAGGCCTTGAGAAGTAGGTCCAAATTGTTGAGGGTATTCAGTCTTCCAATAGGGCGTGACTTAGCCAGTCTTGGGGTTTGGCACTTCAGTGGATCGAGATCTCGTCATGTTCTTCATCTATAGAAGCCATATGGACTTTGGAGGATTGTATCTTATATCCTTGATATTTTTTAGGATCATCTTCACCTTGTTGTTAACTCTTAGCTATATTGTACCAGATCTGTAGATCCATTGTATCAGGTTCTTCTACTATTATGAATAAGATCAGATCTGAGGCATTTTGGGTTGTCTATTATATTGTTGATCTTGCATATGGTTGAGGTATGTTTCATGGATATATCTTATTATCTGTTGTTGTAAACACATATTAAAATCTTTAGTATAACACTAGCGCAACATAAAATACCATAATAAGAAAAGTGTTTGATGAAATGCCACAACCAAAAAACATTTAAAAATTCATGCAAAACATGATGTTCCTGGCATCTTGGCTTGGGAACATTACAGTGGTATCATAGCTTAGACTCTTGCCAGCCTGAGGGGTCTTCCATAAGAAGAGATGAATATTTTTGAATTTTCTAGAGGGATTGTTGAATGTGAGAGGGAACATCAAACCCTCAAAGAGATTCTCAAGAAGCTAATAACATTCCAACAATTTGTATCCTTTAAAAATCCTAGTTGGAGAAAAGATGAGGTTACACATTGGGTCAGCGTAGCAGAAGAAAACAGAGCTATGGAATCTAGATGGAGGGAAGCACAGATTAGCCCTACACCCATTAGGAGCAGGCAACATTGCTATAGTTGCAAAGTGCCTTGGGAACTAGATCGTAGATGTAGGGGTAGAGGTAAGAAACACATCATTGAGGTGATCTATGACAATGATGATGAGGTGTGTGAGGATGCATTGATAGATGCTTTTTTGGAGTAGTCCGATGAGGCTAGTCAATCTTGCACAAAGACTAGATATTATTGCACACTTGAGGAGGATAGTGACCCTTACACATTGGAGGAACAATGGGATGGACAGGATGATAACACCTTTGTTTCAGTAGTCATATCACATAATGTTGATGACCCTACACCTCAACAGAGTGGTGACACTAGTGGGGATTCACACGTGTTATAACCTATACTTGACAAGCTTCCTATGATGACTGTGACACATTTTCCATCTTTGTAGACACCCATGATAGCCACGCCACATGAGGATATCAGTGGAATTTCAGATGTGATAGAAGAGCCATGTGTGAGAGATGCACACCATGGAAATATGAATCCATAGACCCAAAAGGAGAGACATGAATTAGAGAAAATGGACCTTATACATACATATCATCATGAGGATATTGAGTCACCTCTTTTGGAGACTCCATTAGTTGAGAAGGTTATGGAGACTGACAGATTGATGGGACACTTATTTCCAGGACCGACCTACAGTGATGAGGATGCACTCCTTATTGGCCAGGATGACCATAGCACATGTCTGGACACATCTGTATGGGATCCAAGCATAGTTTATAGTAGCAGGATGAGTGCATAGGAGGATACAACTTCTCATACAGGTTACAGTGTGATTAAGAGGGAGCTAGAAGTTGGTGATGATGTGCAGTCGTATATAGGAGGACCCAGTAGCATAGTGGACAGGGATTAGTTCAGTGATTTATATTTTGCAGAGAGAGTTATGGGGGATCCCAGGGTTGAAACTAGCAGTGAGGGATGTGAGGTAGCACCACAACATGACGATGATCAGGAGTCACACTACTTAGCAAGACAATTGAGAATCAGTGAGGACATGATCATGGCCGCCACTAGGCACATTGATGACACACATGCATTGGTGGAATATTATTGTTGGAGGGAATTGGTGGCACATGATAGTTCAGATGGGGTATTTTCCATGGATGACTTCCATACTCTCAGGGAGAGGATGAATATGACGAGATTTGAATACCAACAATTTTTTATGGATAGAGACTATCTATTGGAGGTTGGTGAGTTGTATCACAGGGGCTTGAGGGAGTAGGAGTTGGAGGTAGACAAAATCACCCATGAGTTGGAGAGCACTCGATGATTCTTGAGAGGCACACAGACAAACCTTCAAGAAATAGAGTCTATATCAGAGGAGATTCTTCAGAGATCCACTACATCTATCTTAATGGAGGCTTAGATATATCATTCAGTCACATTTCTAGAGGATGTTGGTGGTCTAGCAAAGGAGCACCAATTGATGGAGGAGTATGAGGAGTACCCAAGATCACTAGTGAGTATGGAGAGTTATGATCTGGAGGCATAGGAGATACCCTCCATGAGGATATTGGAGACAGTTGAGCACTCACATATACATGGGGACTTCAGAGCCAGGGGCAGTTTTGAGGACACTTCCATTTGTGTCCCGGGAGCGATTGACCTTCCTATAGAGGTTGAATCAGTAGTACACCTAGTATCCATGATGTTGCAGGAGTATACAGAATATTAAATGAGCATGCAAGAGCATACAGTGGTGAGTGATAGCTCACAGAGACATGCATAGATGTATAGTGGTATTTAGAGGGGTGTATTAGCTTGCAGGGAGGGGACACACTTCGTAGAGCATGGAGATGTCTCTCCTTTGCAGAAGCACATAGTTCTGAGAGATCACCTTCCCTGTATTAGCATTTGCATGAGAGATGAGATATGGAGAGTGATTGACCAACAGTTGGAGGAGTTACCCCCGGTTGTACCTGATGATTGGGGTTCAATGATGACTACATGCGAGTATTTATCATGGGTACTGATAGACAAGATTTTGGTCGAATCCTTGGGATTGACCAAAGCATGTGATATTTTCCAGTCCTACAGTCAGCTACAGATGTTTCTGTTATCCTTTCCTAACACTTTTATCATAGACAACAGCACGAGGAGAGATAGACAGTGGTTGAGGACATGGAGAGTGGCTAGGCCGGGACCACCTAACATGAGTGCTTTTACGACGTACATCAGGATAGAGGTGGATCATCATAGGAAGATAGTTGAGACTTGATGCATGATGGGGAGCATCATAGGCCAGGGGATAACAGACATCTCAAAGAGCGACAAAGTTATAGATTCTCATGAGGATGAGCACATAGGGCTTCCGATAGTGATCAGTATGACATGGGAGAAGTTAGCAGGGATTGGAAGTGATGAACTTCCAAGTTTTCCATGGGATCCGGGAGTTCATTTTTCTAGTAGGTTGTTTCACTTTATGATGACCCAGGTTGCACCAGAGAGCTACATACTCCACTTTGGGTGGGTTTTGAGTGGGCTTGCAGGTACTTGTCCTATGGAGCGAGACATTTTCTCCCTCTTGATCATCATGATCGAGCACAAATATGGTTGGAAGGTACTACTTCCACATAGATTATTTTACAGATGTAGCTTCTGGACAATAGATCCAATTGCCACAGGTATTTCATCTTGAGGATCCAGAGGTGGGGGATCCAATATGCATATAGGGAGAAAACAGTCATGGTCAGAGTAGTGCAACGCCAACATGGTGATATTTGGCAGAGACTAGCATGGGACCCAGGGATTGCAGGTTTGAGCATATCACTGACTGATAGAGGTGAGTGGACCCTTACAGGGGAAAGTCATTTTGACTTTCCAGTGAGCTTTAGTGTTGAGGAGAGCACATCACTTGAGGGTATCTGATGGAGGTCTTGCAGTACCTCAACATGGGAGCAGCAT
This sequence comes from Picea engelmannii, assembly GCA_009831015.1. Taxonomy (NCBI): domain Eukaryota; kingdom Viridiplantae; phylum Streptophyta; class Pinopsida; order Pinales; family Pinaceae; genus Picea; species Picea engelmannii. The sequence goes on from ML791800.1 coordinate 88,676, forward strand.
GGGTAGTTGATGGAGACTGTGTTGGTCTTGATATGGATCTGAAGGATGGACTCATTCTAGGATGAGGCTATGTGTCTTGTGCATGAGACTCCTAGTATTGATATGGTTCAAGATCATGATTCACAGGGTATTACAGTTCACATCTTGATATGGGACCTAGGGGGTGGAGTGTGTGATAACTCATATTTGGATGGGTTCTACTATGTGTCCCACAGGTGGACATGGGATCCTGGTATTATACTTGGAGGGATTTGGTTATTGCTTGAGGACAAGCAATATTCTAGCAGGGAGGACTGTGATGTCCCCACTTTGGGACATCATTACATTACAGAGTGTTATGATGACCAGAGTAGCCAGATGGAGGTTATAGAAATTAAAGTGAATATTGAGGGGTATTTTGGGGCTTGACTTGCATCACTCATCTTATTTCATCATTATGATCCATTCTGCACAACTTGGCTTTGGTTCCGTTGCATTCCGACGATTTCCAGGATTTTGAGTTATTTTGGGCTATAGGTCAATTGAATTCACTAAGGAGGTCATATTAAGCATAATACTTGGAGGAACCTCTTAGTGTGATAGCTCATTGGAATCGAGAGGAAAAACACTATAGGATATGATGATGAGAAGTGACTTTCAGTGGCCAAGGAAGCCACAAGGAGAGATAAGGTGCTTTTCAAGGGTAAAACAGTTAATTAATTAATTAAAGTGATTTAATTAATTAATTAATAATTAATAAAGTAAAAGTAACTTTATAGGGACAAGGTGAGAAAGAAGGATAAAAGAGAGGCAAGGGCCTCTATTCTCTGATTCATGTTGATTATTAGTTTTGATATGTGGCTTCTAGCTAGTGAATCCATGCCTTGGGGGTTTTGAGGGTTTTGACTTAACAAACCCTAGAGATCAAATCGGTGGTGAAAGATCCCACCCAACCTGATCCAAGATTGGTCAGGGAGGTGAAAGATTCCTCCCTCACCATTCTACATCAGATCTACTCAGTCTCAGGAGATTTCTACACCAGCCACAGGTACAGGAAGAGAGAGGGTGCACCATTGAGGGTTTCCAGTAAGGGGGGCGCACCATTGATGAGACAAAAGTTTGATCCAAGAGATTGGAAGGAATTATGGATATTCTAGCACTTGGGTTTTCATTGTAGGGTCTTGGTAATTAGTTCTAGTTCATTTTGAGAGAGGTAATCTTGCCAGATGATTTCCTAGAGCATTGGCATGTTTTGACAAGAGGAGGGCATTATTCAGATTCATATCTATTCAGTTTAGAGGGGTTATACTCCAAATATGACATTGATACTTCACCTATAGGCTTACAGTGCCCTGATATATCTTTCTGGGGAGTTTTATCACATTTGGAGGTCTCCTTCATCATGGTCGAAATATTAGGGTTTGACAGTATTAAAGAGGGCGCAACTCCACTTGGGGATTCAACAATTGGAGGAGCATCCCTTGGTATTTTGGTCTGAGACTTTAGGAGGGGAATCTACTCACCCCGATCTATAGTTTGGAATCTTCATTAGAGAGTTTGGAGGCCTTGAGCATCAAGGCCAAATTGTTGAGGGCATTCAGTCTTCCAGCAGGGCATGACTTAACCAGTCTTGGGGTTTGGCACTTCAGTGGATCGAGATCTCATCATGTTCTTCATCTATAGCATCCATATGGAATTTGGAGGCTTGTATCTTATATCCTTGATATTGTTGAGGATCATATTCACCTTTCTATTAGCTCTTAGCTATATTGTACCAAATCTACAGATCCATTGTATTAGGTTCTTCTAATATTATGAATAAGATCATATCTGAGGCATTTTTGGGTTGTCTATTATATTGTTGATCTTGCATATGGTTGAGGTATGTTTCATGGCTACATATTCTTATATGTTGCTATAAACACATATTAAAATATGTAGTATAACCCTAGCGCAACATAGAAGACCATAATAAGCAAAGTGTTTGATGAAATTCCACAACCAGAAAACGTTTAAAAATTCATGCAAAATGTGATGTTCCTATCATCTTGGCTTGGGAAAATTATAGGCTATAAATGTATAAGTTACAAATCAATACCCTTTCTGAAAGCCTCTCAATTGAGCATATGGGTGTTTAAATCCATTACTCCGGCATCCAGGTACTTTGTTATGTAGTGGTTTCCTTACTGCAAATCAAATTAGCAGCTCACAAAAAAAACATACACTGATGGAATATTCAACTCAAATAAAGATACTAGAAGCAATACTAGAAACCAAAAAATCATGCAAAATACACAAAGATATTATGGCCATCAACTAAGCTTATCATTCAAATAACTTCAAAGGTTACAAGGGCTCCCTTACTGGGAAAATGGCCCAAAGAGAAAAAAAGACAAAGTACATCAAAAACTTGTCTAGCTTGATCTGCAGCCAAACCTTTTGTACAATCTTGTATGGAAACAACGCAACTATTACACTGATATTCACGATGTCCTGTGACTGTAAATATGAAACTCGCTCTGCATGAACGACTATTCCAAAAACGTAGCATTGTTCCATGACCATTGATCCTTCTTTTGTACGACTATTCTCTCTCTTCCTTTGGCCTAGATATCTAGATGGATGTCCTTCACCTATCCAAGAGATCCTTGAATCATAGTCCTTCATGACCCACCTGTCTATGTCTCAAATCAATCTCTCTCGATTAATCTGACAAAGTAAATTCTCTTCCTCCTTCACCCTAGCCTTACTTTTATAAGGTTGAGCAAGGACTCCACTTTCCAATGTCTAGTTTCCAAATGGTCAATATGCCACTTGTAAATGTCCCCTTCTCTATTGACAACCTCTCAAGAAAAATCAAAATAATGGCTCTTCTCTTAAGCTTATTTTCATTTAGTTTGATGAGATCCTAATGAGATAAATCATTATCAAAGACCCCATTTATGACCTAGGTTTCTTGTTCAAAAGTGATGGGTATCTGTAACATACCCAACTCCCTTGATAGGTCTCGTTACTACTAAATCAACTAACATATTAATTCAAATGTAGAAAATACATGTAACATGGCATGCACACTCATGCTAATATCATTAATTCTTAAAAATAGAATGCAAATGATTAAACACACAAAAACATTCATACATACAAAATACAGAGTAAATTCAACATTCAATCATAGCATTAAAATTGTAATCGACATAGTGATCAAAACACTTATCTTTTAAAAATGATTTACACAACCGACTACAGATGAAGGACATTCCACCCAACCATAGACTATGCTACTCAAATTCTCTCAACAAAAATTCACTCCTGAGCTATGTCTATCAATCCAAAAGGATAAACAGGATCCTATGGGTGTCCATAGTCTA